>APFE030781605.1:121014-157001 GCA_000404065.3 Pinus taeda
ATTCTATAGCTTCCATCTAAATGCCCAAGTCTTTCCCCCGCCATGGAGCTTTTTTTCATCTGTTACAGAATCAATTTCCTTATTTCCAATCACCCGAAAGCTCTTTCCCCTTCAAAACTGAATTCCTTCAATCTTGCTTGAATGAATCAGTATGATTCTTATGCTTTATCACAATTGCTTTTTCTTCTTTTTCCGCCTTAACCAAACACCTTTCTCGCCTCACGAGAGATCAAAATATAATTTTTCTCTCGTGGAAGAAAGTATTTTGGAGGCGATAGTATCTACCCATAGTTATTAGATCTTGGCAATATGAAGCAATCAATTGGTCTCTGTTACACAGCAATTTGTCACCGTCACTGCTACCCCTCTCCCGCATCTTTGAGGACTCATTCTGGAACCTATGAGAAGTGACATGGCCTACAAACACTTGCATTACATTCCCCTGAACATGAGCTTTATTTTCCCTGAAGACATCTCCTGCTAAAAAACCCTAAAAATAGCTCTTTTTCCATTGGCGCAGTTCCATAATGCAACCCTCGCGCCAAGAGGGTAAATCCTCCAAAGAGGGCGCGCCAGTGGGCGTTCTGTCATAGAGTCGCACCTGCGCCAACCATAATCAGTGGTGTTTTTTAACAAAAAAACGGCGGAAGTTTCATCCTAACAAATTCCTAGACTGAATCTATCTTCAGTTGGGTGGTTTGGCTACGAATTTCCATAGAGAGGAAGTGGTTTGCCACCTCTCATGGATGCTTCCTTGATGATATGGCCAATCCCATGATTATTGTGGATGATCCCAACTCCCCTTCCTCCATCTATAAAAGCTTGTCCATTTTCCTTAGCAAGCTAGTTCCAGAGTTCCAGAAATTTAGAATTGTCAAGTTTCTAAGAGTTTTATGCTGCAAGAGCCTTCTTGATTCCCATAAGGCCAAATCTAAGTAAGGAGATTCTTGTGCAAGACATGTTTTGCTGACTACCCAGCCAAAGGAGGATCTAACATCAGAACTATGGTTCTATTCTTCTTTGTTCATTATAAATAAACGACTATTGCTATGGTTCCACTCTTATTGTTCTTTGTAATGATGACAAGTTATATCCTTTCTGACTAATATATAGTTGCATATGCTGGATTTTATGTTTGTGTTTGTGTCGTTTCTTGTATGTGCAGGTGTCCATTCACGGAGATCGTGGGGATTGTGATCTGCCAGAGCAAAGGAACAGGAGCACCACCTCTTCTACAAGCACTAGCATTAGAATCCAAGTAGGCCTTCATCACTGGTCTGTTAATTTGTGATTAGCAACTTGTGTTGTAGCGTTGTATGATTGTTGCTAGACCCGGTCTGGGCTAGTAGGGATCGCCTCTGTTCGCAGAGGGGATTTACCTCCTCAACAATTTGGTGACTCCGCTGGGGAGATTGTCTTGCCTTTTTGGTTGTTTCTTGGTTTTTACCTGCTTGGTTAGCTTTCTGGGTTGAATTCTTTTGTTGTTTCTCGCCTCTTAGTTTACCTGGTTAGTGTTGGCTTACCTTTAGATTGCTTGTTTTTTATTTTTGCATAGAAAACTTGACTGGGGCGCTTTGATAGTGTTACAGTCGCGCTAATTGGTGCTAGTTGCTCATTTACAACCCGCGCCAACCCTCAAAAGGCGCTAGTTGCAGCCTGACAGTCGCGCCAGGCCTGGGAACTTTTGAAGTTTGCTTGGTTTTGAGCCTCCTGAGCTTGGTATTTGTTTTGGATACATTTTCTCGACTGCTTGAGTGTGTTGGAGTCTTGTTTGACTGGTTTTGAGCCTCTTTTTTGAGAAATTCTTAATTTGATTTCCTTTGGTCATTACTTGGAGGTTTGTCTCAGTCTTTTCACAATTTTGCATCTTTTTGCTTTTGTGTATGAGTGTTAATCACCTTTGAGTGTTTTTATTTTTTATTTATCTTTGGAACTCTCACCCAATTTTCTTGATTGGCACTTGATTGGTTCTTAGATTACATTAGGATCATCTTGTGTTTGAGAATTCTCTTGCATAGATCACACTTGCATAATTAGAATTCTCATTTTTAGAATATGAATGAAAAATGTGCATAGATTACATGTGCATACTTTTCAAGTGAATTGTGCATAGATTACAATTTCATACTTTACATTCTGAAAAATCAATCGTAGATTTAGATCAGTTTTCTTTGATTTGAATTTACATATTTTTATGCTTGTTTTAAACACACAAAAATAAAAATAAAAATTGTTTTGGAATTGATTTGCATTAGTTTTTTCTTGATGAAATTAGTGCATTAGAGAATTTGTTATATTTTCTCTTAGTGATCAATTTTTTGCATTGTTGGAAGTGAATGGAAACTCTCTCCTTACTTTAGTTAGCATTCATCGAATGAAATGATATATTGTGGCATATAGTTTGCATTTAGGAAATGTTGAGACATTACATACGATAAAGCCTGAAAACTGAAACATAATACAAGATCAAATTTAAAATGAAATGAATGAATCTAACAACACAGTGGAACATAACGCACACTGTTTAGAGGTCTAGGCTAGAGACGTGCTCCGGCGTCGTTAAACCTTAGTCACTTTTGTTTCCGCTCAAGGTTGGGTGATTCCTCCTTCTTTGACTCAATAGTGGTCTAATACGGAATTATGCTCCCACGTACCGTTCAGTATATGGGGAGACCCCACTAGGTTATCATCCTTTATCCATAGGAAGCTGTGTCTGCCGTCTTACGACCCGTAGCGCACCGAACACAGCATTCAGGAAGATTGATTGTCATACGGAAAGTCCTTGGTTTTGTTACGATTGCCAAGGTGTATATGCAGTTTTACGGATTGTCTGGTAAACCTTTTGCCTATTTCTCTAGAGTAGTCACTTTTGATCCTTTTCGGACTCCCTAAAAGAAAAGGCTCATCTGAGAATTTGTCACTTCGGGCTCATTAAACATTCGAAGGCGACTAGAGTCATATTTTTGTCCTTTTCTCGACTCTTTAAAGATGAAAAGGTCATGTTATGTCCTTATGTCTTAAAATTTATTCGCCCACGTTCACATTTACCCTGTTAGATTCTGTTTGTTGACCGTTTGATTGTGTGCCTTGTCTGTTTTTCAGCCCCGTGTGCGATTTTCACTTTTTGATGGCAACTTTTCCAGAGTTCACCAACCCCGAAATCCCCTCTGATGGGAATCCTAGTCATTTTCCTCCTTTTCGGAATGTTTGTGCTGCTTACATGGCATCATTGTCCCTTCCTGGGTTAACTGTTGGGTTTCCTGTTTGGTTGTTCTCAACCTCTGTGGTCCCTAAAGTCTTAACAATTGGTCAATCAGTTCCTCCACCCAAACAACATCATGTTGATTCCAAGGTGGACCTCTCCTCTTCTTCGCCTGTTTCTACATCCTCATCTTCTACTTTGCCTGGTGAAACTCTGGATTCAAGTAACCAGGTGGCTAAGAAGAAGAAGAAGAAGACGAAGAAGAAGAAGTCTCATAAGCAAGAGGTTAAAAGTGTGTTACTACTCCGAGTACATCTCAGGTCGGACCACCTTCTTCTCCTCCGCGGAAGGTCAAGTTTCCTTGTAAATTGTGCAAGGATGACCATCTTCTTTGTGATTGTCCTGGAATTCCCAGGGTCTTAGAAGTATGGTCTCACGATCCGGCTTGCCCCTCATCGTCCTCTGAAGCTCATGGCGATGCTACCCTATCAACTGGCAATGGCAAGAAGAAAGGGAAGATTTGATTCCCCTGTAGGCTATGTGAAGGCAACCATCTCCTTCACCTTTGTCCGCTCATGGATAAAGCTTTTGTTGTTTTGGAAAGTCTTACAACTTCTTCACCCCAACTCCCCGTTGGTTATCAGAGGCTCTCTTCAGATCCTCTCCCTGTCGACGAAGAGATTGATTTAGATCCTTCTCTTGTCCATCCTCCTCTTTACGAACCTCGCTGTGCTAAGCCTGTTCGGGACCAACCATTGGTCGGAAAGAGTGTCGACTCGGGTTCACCACCCGTCGATCACTCCATTTTGGAAGAGCGTCATGCTCATGTTCTTCTCGTCTCGTCAGATTCTCCTGAGTCCGAAAACGACTCTCCTATCCCAGCTGATCTAGAGAGTCCTTCTTCGGTTCCTGTAGAGCAGGGGGGCAATCATACGATTCCCCCACCAAATAGTTCAGTCGTTTCCTTCGACTGGAGTCACCTGACTGCTTTCCGCCTTTCATCCCATGTGCCTTTCTAGATTATAGTACATACCTATGATAAGGCAGTACTTGGCACTGTCTTGGATGAGGGTGCATCTGTCAGTCTTATGCCTTCCACTACTTGGAAAGCTTTGGGCTCCCCACCGCTTGTGCCGGTCCCACAGAATTTGATGGCGTTTGACGGAGGAACCAGTCAACGATTAGGAATCCTTCCGAAGTTCTCTATTACTTTGGGAGGCAAAACCGTCTATATAGACGTACTGGTTACCCAAGGTGCTTTAGATTTCAGTCTTCTCCTTGGCCGTGACTATGTTTATGCCATGGGGGCCCTTATCTCTTCACTTTTCCGTGTAGTTTGCTTTCCACACGACAGAAGAATCATGACTATAGATCAATTCTCATTCTTTAATCCCCCGGTGCCTCCTGCACAGTTGCCATTCTCTCCTGGTTTTTATCTACCGGTTGTATCTGCCCCGTCGTAGGTCAACTACGTGTCTACTTATCCCGTGCCTGTATCCAGTGATGTCGCCGTTGTGCATAGTGTCCAGGGGGCATTGGGTCCTGACTTCCAAGGTGTTATCCTTCCACCGGGAGTGGCACTCTTGGAAGCAACAACTTCCTGTTCATTATGATGAAATTCGTTCGGAGCACAATTCGCTTTCCTATGTCAAGCTCCTTAAAAAATGAAACTAGGTCTGGTCGGAGCACAGTTCGCTTTCCTATGTCAAGCTCCTTAAAAAATGAAACTGGGTATGGTCGAACGGTTTTTTCGAGCATAGTTCCTGATCTTGTGTCAATCTTGTTAAAAAATGAAACAAGGGTTATGAGGATAGTTCTTTTATTATGTCAACCTCATTAAAAAATGAAACAACTCCCTTTCCAAATCGAGTCTTTTGATTAAGGTCTTGTAAAATACAAGTAGAGTCTTTCCAAGATCTCGAAAGTGAACCTTCATTCCATCCACTTTGTTGAATGCAATGAAGCTTGGGGGGCATATACCTCGTTTTGCGTCATTATGCTGGGGGCATGCAAACTTATAACAAGCATAGTTTTTCGTTTCAAGCTTGTGTAAACATGAAACCGAATCCAAGTAGAGTTCTCCATGGTTCAAGCTTGTGTAAAAATGGACCCATACCCATTTTACATCTCGTGATTGTTGTCTTTATCCGCTAAATTTTGTTAGATGAGCCTTGGTTGTTTCATTGCCACCATCTTTTTGGCCGATCATATGCTTTCACTTGGTCATTTTCCTTTCCTGAAGAACCACAGCGATGAATGGTTTTATGAGCCAGACTCTTGACCATTACATGTTTTAAGCAGTTCCACCATTGCCGGAACCAGTTGCTACCCTTTATACCACTCGTTCCTCTAGGACGAGTCACCTTTAAGCTTTTTTCTAACTCCTAAAATATGAAAAAAATTCCGAGTATTTTTCCCCTTTTGACTCGTTAAAGAGAATAAAAATGGAGGTATGATTTCAGCACTTTTCTGACCGTTTAAAGCTGAAAAGATTGCCGAGTTATTCCTCTTGACTCGTTAAACTTAAATAAGAGGCGGTCATCTTTAAGCTCTTTTCTGACCGTGTAAAGACGAAAAGATCGTCGAGCCCTTGTCGTTTCAGGCTCGTTAACAGTTACGAAACGACGAGATTTCGGTCGCTTTGTTATTTTTTCAGGTCAAAGTCACTAATCATGAAAAGTACTCCTCGATCGTAATGGTCGGGCGGTTCTTTCGAGCATTGTTTTATACTTTTTTGGGCTCGAGAGACACAACTTTACGAAAAAAACACCCCTGGAGTTTACTTTTCCGCTGTCTTTTCAAACTCTCTAAACATGAAAAGACGTTGAATTCTTCCTTTGTCAAACTCATTAAAAGTTGATGACATTGGATTCCGTCAAAATGACGCTTTACAAGCATATGCTATCTCCGTCAAGCTTGTAATTAAAAATAACCGAGGTACTCGCCAGAAGTGGTGGGGAAAATGGAACCAGAATCATTGTCGTGTTGGCAGTATGTCGCTCTTGAACATGGCACTTGTCTGCATTCGTGTCTCAGTGGGGATATCTCATCTCGTTTTTCACTTTCCTCCGTGGGTTTGGGTGATCCTGTTTGACCTCTCATCTGCTCTTTGCCTTGTCACCATGACCTCTGATCGATTGATGTCAAATACTGCCAAGTCCACTGTCACGTTGTTGATATGTTCAAGAGAAGTTGACCTCTGCGAAATATCAACCTCCCTCTCATAACTCATATAATCTTGATTCACAAAAACATTATCTTCCTCTATCTCGCGTCGATGATGTGGGAAGCACTATGGCCCACCTTCGATCAAAGTCGCTTCCTGTCGACTTCAACTCATTATCCAGGTAGTTGATCTAGAGACTCCCTTCTGGTGCCTTGGAGCCTGCATGCCTCAATGGCAGGTTCTTCGCGTTCGATGCGAGGTTTTCATCATTGGCCTCCGATTGAATGATTCTACGGGTGTTCGACGCCAGCTCACTGATTCGCACACCGTAGATTGTACCTGTAGTACCTTGAAGGCCATTTTCATTATTGGTGGCACCTCTCGCCTCTGTTAACAACTTTCATCATTCTCTGATAATTAGACGATGTTCCTGCATGTTCGACTTCGACTCCTATATTCGCATGCTTGAACTTGTACTTTGTTCGGATCGAGATGGAGCGCAAAACTCTGGATTTTGTCTGTTGGGATCCAGGCTGAGATTTTGTGGATTATTATGATTATTACATGACTCATTTACTGGATAGCTGCGACCATGCCTGAGTCTATTTATCGATCCTCACAGGATGGTTGCGTCCATACCTTGGATCTAGATTCTTGTGTACTCTGCTATGGATGGCTGCGCCCATACCACATATATCATGTATTTGAGATATCCGTTGTACTTCTCCACGCAAGTTTTCCCGCGGCAGTGTTTTCAGTTGGACATGTTCTCGTAAAGCATTTCACCCTTCTCGGGCCTCATGCTTTAGGGGGCATCTGTTACACAACAATTTGTCATCGTCCCTGCTACCCCTCTCCCGCATCTTGGAGGACTCGTTCCAGGACTTATGAGAAGTGACATGGCCTACAAACACTTGCATTACATTCCCCTGAACATGAGCTTTATTTTCCCTGAAGACATATCTTACTAAAAAACCTTAAAAATAGCTCTTTTTCCATTGGCGCAGTTCCATAGTGAAACCCTCGCGCCAAGGGGGTAAATCCTCCAAAGAGGGCACGCCACTTAGCGCTCTGTCATAGAGTCGCACCCGCACCAACCATAATCAGTGGTGTTTTTTAACAAACAAACAACGAAAGTTTCATCCTAACAAATTCCTGGACTGAATCTATCTTGAGTTGGGTGGTTTGGCTACGGATTTCCATAGAGAGGAAGTGGTTTGCCACCTCTCATGGAAGCTTCCTTGATGATATGGCCAATCCCATGATTATTGTAAATGATCCCAACTCCCCTTCCTCCATCTATAAAAGCTTGTCCATTTTCCTTGGCAAGCTAGTTCCGGAGTTCTAGAGATTTAGAATTGTCAAATTTCCAAGAGTTTCATGCTGCAAGAGCCTTCTTCATTCCCATAAGGCCAAATTTAAGTAAGGAGATTCTTGTCCAATGACCAAAGAGAGAGAGGCTTGTTCCTATTCCCAACAAGCTTTGCAAGGCATGTGCTACTAACTACCCAGCCAAAGGAGGATCTAACGTGAGAACTATGGTTGTATTCTTCTTTGTTCATTATCAATAAACAGCTATTGTTATGGTTCCATTCTTATTGTTCTTTGTAATGATGACGAGTTATATCCTTTCTGACTGATATATAGATGCATATGTTGGATTTTATGTTTGTGTTTGTGTCGTTTCTTGTATGTGCAGGTGTCCATTCACGGAGATTGTGGGGATTGTGATCTGCCAGAGCAAAGAAATGGGAGCACCACCTCTTATACAAGCACTAGCATTGGAATCCAGATAGGCCTTCATCACTGGTCTGTTAATTTGTGATTAGCAACTTGGGTTGTAGCATTGTATGATTGTTGCTAGACCTGGTCTGGGCTAGTAGGGATCGCCTCTGTCCGCAGAGGGGATTTACCTCCTCAACAATCTCTAGTGTAAAAAAGATTTAAAATCTAAAACTATTTAAAAATAAAATAAAATAATTAAATTCAAAACCGTTGAAGTACAAAATATACTAGCATTACTTTGAGATCATTATTTGTTAGCTAAAACTTAAAAGGTTAAAAAAACATTAATCAAAGCAAGGATTGCTTTAAACATCATAATATGTCAAATGACAATTTATGGTATTTTATGTATAACAATAACATGAGATTATTTCATACAACTATCTTAGAGGTTACCATTATAATAAGTTCAACTCAGGTTGAGAGTTTAATCTTATAGGTGGATTGACAAATCCAACTTCCTCCAATCTTTTAAAGCTCGAAGATATCTTAAGTTCAAGGCTAAGTGTTGGCAAATGGGTTCAAAAGCATTAGTTAGTATTATTTCACTCCAAAAGATGAAACCCATGGCATTGAAAGGTACAACCCACAAAAAACAACCAACAACAAAAAAAAACCCAACAACAACCAATAGGTAATTTATCACTGCCCAAAAAATTCGTGGAGATTTAGCCTTTAACTAAATAACAATTTAACGCTATAACATAGATAAAATAAAAATGATATTACAAGTATCTCTTCTATAAATGTAAAGTTTAGAATAGCAACATTTACAAGTTCAGAATAAACAATAAAACAAAAAACAAAAAAAAAAAACAATCAAACAAATTTACAAAATATTTTATAATTTATAAAAAATAATCAAACCCCATAATCCTTTCATATAACAACTAATCATTCCCCATAATCCTTTCATATATAAATATAATTAAACACTACTTTTAATAATCAACTCATAAAACCTTAATTCCACTCATTAATTAAAAAAATCTTAATTTTAATAAAAGTTATAAAGTTAGAAACTATAGATAAAATCTTCACTTCAATTACAACTATAAATTATAACCATGAATATTGATATAAAAGTTATAAAGTTATAACCCATAAATAAAATCTTCACTTCAATTACAACTATGAATTACAACCATGAATAATTGATAAAAGTTTTACTCTCACTTTAGTAAAGAAGTGAAAATACAAAGTTAAAACTGAAACCCTTTCTATTAAAACCATGAGAAATCAATAAAGCTTTTACTCCCACTTTGGGAGAGAGATAAAAAGATAAAAACGGAAAGTTAAAACTCGGACCCTTTCAGATATATTTAATGTATAGTCTCAGTAAAGAAAGTCAGAGACAAGTTCAAATATCTTGTCATGAGTTACTCAATTCAATTAAATAATATTCAGATTCCCTAAATAAGTAAATTACTTAATTAAATGAGATTCAAATTTCCTAAATAAAGTGGATTCAAATATTTCCCAAAAACTTATTACAACTTCTCTACGATTTGATTTGATTTTACTATACTCTTTTTTTTTCAATTAATTTAACGGGAAACTCAATTAAAATTACAATTTTAACACTAAAATTTCAATACCATTAAATCATTAAAATACAATTAGGTAAATCATATCAGTGCAATTACAATTTAACGCTATAAAAATGATATTACAAGTATCTCTTCTATAAATGTAAAGTTTAGAATAGCAACATTTACAAGTTCTGAACCCAAACAAAAAAAAACAATCAAACAAATTTACAAAATATTTTATAATTTATAAAAAATAATCAAACCCCATAATCCTTTCATATAACAACTAATCATACTCCATAATCCTTTCATATATAATGATAATTAAACAACCTTAATTCCACTCTTTAATTAAGAAAATCTTAATTTTAATAAAAGTTATAAAATTAGAAACTATAGATAAAATATTCACTTCAATTACAACTAAAAATTATAACCATGAATAATTGATATAGAAGTTATAAAGTTATAACCCATAAATAAAATCTTCACTTCAATTACAACTATGAACTATAAAATCTTATGCTTGTCTGCTCATGCTCGAGCCTTATGTTTTTAGAGTCTATAACACAGGTAAGATTCTCAGGTTTCATGCTGTTATTTTGATCTGGTCAAACCACCAACCGGCCAGCCTAGCATCACATATGATCTTATATTTTAGGCAACTGATCTCGGCAACTAAATCATTGTCTCAATGACGATCCGCCTCTCGGTTTTGACTCATATCATCTGCAAAGAGTTTTATGTACAGCATTCCTATATATATATAAAACATCTGATTTTTCGTTTGAAAAAAATGAATTACAACCATGAATAATTGATAAAAGTTTTACTCACTTTAGTAAAGAAGTGAAAATACAAAGTTAAACCTGAAACCCTTTCTATTAAAACCATGAGAAATCAATAAAGCTTTTACTCCCACTTTGGTAAAGAGATAAAAAGATAAAAACTGAAATTTAAAACTTGGACCCTTTCAGATATATTTAATGTATAGTCTCAGTAAAGAAAGCCAGAAACAAGTTCAAATATCTTGTTATGAATTACTCAATTCAATTAAATAATATTCAGATTCCATAAAATAAAGTAAATTACTCAATTAAATGAGATTCAAATTTCCTAAATAAAATGGATTCAAATATTTCCCAAAAACTTATTACAATTTCTCTATGATTTGATTTTCTTTTTTTTTTCAACTAATTTCACAAAAAACTCAATTAAAATTACAATTTTAACATTAAAATTTCAATACCATTAAATCATTAAAATACAATTACGTAAATCATATCAGTGCAATTATATAAAATCCACAAAAAAATATCGTATTTCCACAAAACAACATTGAACAAGAGCTAGCCGTGCTCTTAATAAGACAACATTGAACAAATGAATTGATCATGTTCATATATTTCCATAAAACAACATTTCACCCCAAAAAAAAAAATATTATTTTAATTTATATATAAATAAAACACCATTTCCTCTAAGTTCAATAATTTTTCAAGCACAGTGATGTTCATTATAAACAATGACATATTCAAAACATAGTTTCATTCTAAACTGATTGATTTCTCAAACACACTGCTGTTTGTTTCAGACACTAAGATATATTTTGGAGAAAAAAAGCTGAGACATTGCAACATGGAGGAGCACACGTTGAGCTTTCGCATATTGATTTTGGACAAAAGGATGACATTGGGACAGGATGACGCATACTCCTAAATCTCGGCTTCGCAATTAAGTTTCTTATCCAATTTTACAAACAGACATAAAACCCTAAACTCTATGTGCAATACAGCTAAAAATGCAGATTGATGAAAAAGACATAAAAAGCGTAACTACATTCACACGAAAACTCGTGTCTCAGGGTGATAAATGTCCTTCATTGGCAGATTTGAACTTTGTAGCCTGCACTGCAGCAGCATGGTTGGAAGACAGAGCTGCATTGAACTTTTGCTTCACTTCCTGGGTGGATAACACAAAATTTTTGTTGACAAGAGAGTTCAAGAGGGATGCACTTCCTTCTCTCAGAAGCGATCCATACCCATCTCTACGTGTGTTTGTTAACGCCTCCTGCAGTGTCATGTCTGCACGAAATACAGGAGAGAACCCACCTCCAAAGAGATCTGAGATGGTGCTGAAAAAAGAGAGGATGCTTGGCAAATAATCTGGATGACTTCCCCAAAAGCTGCACCAATAACACAAGAGTTAGAATAATCCCCTGAAGGCATCTGAATGAATGTAGAGCCATAGAACTTACTTGCAGGTGCCTGTAGAAGATCCAGGGTCCCCAATGACTGGGGTGGAGCCAACATCAGGAGGGGATAAATCAGGTAAAGGGGGCACAGACCCAGCCCCATCAGGAGTGGAAGGCACAGAATAGTCAGGTGGAGGGGAAGCAACGGTCGGAACACCATAGTCAGGTGTGGATGGAGTAGGGAGAGGAGCTCCTCCAGTAGAGGGAGGAGTGTAATCTGGTGTTGATGGGGTTGTAGGAGAAGAGGGTGTGCCATAGGAAGGAGTAGTTGGTGTTGGAGGGGAAGAAGATCCATAGGCAGGAGTAGATGGTGTTGTAGATGGTGAGGGTGGGGTGGTAGAGTAGGGTGGTGTCAGGGGAGGAGTTGATGAGACAATAGGACTTGGGGGAGTACTGATAATGGGTGGTGTGTTCCCACCTTCCTCTGGAGGGCTGTAAGATGGAGGGGACCCAGGAATGCTGGGTGAGGAGATTCCACCATCTGGAGGACTGTAAGATCCACCTGCCAAAGAGCATAGAACAGTTATGGTTTCTGTAGGAAAAAAAAAAAATGCATAGTTCTTGTAAGATTGAAACAGTAAAAACCTACAAAGTTAATCTATAGTTCTGGTAAGATCGAAACTCTATAGCTTTTCTAAGATTGAAACTCTAAAAACAAAGTTAAGTTAGCCTATATAGCAGTTTAATTGGTGGTGGTGGCCCTGTTATTTCCATGGGTGGTCACTCTGTTACGTCACTCTGTTACGAAGTACTAAGTAAATTATAAGATTCAAAGTTCAATATTGAAACTCTATAATTCTGATAAGAGTATTATGTAAATCATGAAATTCAAAGTTCAATATTGAAACTATATTGAAATTATAATGAAACTCTATAGTTCTGATAAGATTGAAACTCTAAAAACAAAGTTAGTCCATAGAGCAGTTCAATTGGTGAACTGCTATCAAGAATCATAAGATTAACTTGGTGAACCTATATCAGAAATCATAAGATTCAAAGTTAAGTAGTAAACCTATATCAAAAATCATAAGATTCAAAATTAAATAATCATGAGATTCAAAATTAAGTAAATCATGAGATTCAGACTTATATCAAGAATTGTAAGATTCAAAGTTAAGTAAAAGTTCAAATACAGGAAAAAAACTTGGAAAAAAAAACTGTAAAAACAAAGTGAATAACTTCAAATAAATAAATTGAGTACAAAATACCGATGGGTGAACCTATATCAGGAACTGAAGGAGCCACCGGAGGACTGCAATGACACTTATTTGGTTCAAAACTGGTGTCTGCTGAACCATGAACCAGCTGGATAGACACTAACATGTACAAAAACAATGTACCACAACTCCACAGGGCCATGGCTACACAAACACTTTCAATTGTAATTATTTTGCCACTGATATGAAGACACCAACCAGGGCTCTGCAAATATATAGATGCCAGCTCCGGGCATCCAGACAGCTTAAATGGGAACTGTCAGTTTTCTCTCAGGCCAGCAAATTTTGCCAGGAAATAGCATTAGTTATAATCACAAAAAATTGCATTGAGATTGCCCTTTCGCTGCAATGCATTGATTATTAGCAGAAAATGCAACTGCTATTGCAATTATTACTGCATGTTACTGCAGAGCGCCGGATATCGGATACTATTACCATAGGTGAAAATATATTGTGAGATTAAATTGCGTATCTACCCAGGCAATTGCAGCAAAATTGAAGCTGCTACCATCAATATTTTCGTACTATGTGCCTTCTGCACGACATCGGGATTTATTGCGTTGCCTGGTCACATAAAGGCTCCATATTGGAATTATGTAAGAACAGCAGCAACTTTTCAACGGTGAATACCCTCTGTGCTACAGTTGAATTTATGGATCTAGCTGTCACCCGAGGCGTCTATGTTGGCAATCTGTGACACGAGGCTTCTCTAGGATTTATGGTGCTAGCTGTCCACTGAAGCCTCCATATTGGAAATCTGTGATACGACTGACGCCTTCATATTGGAATTGTGACATGAGCTGTCTTGAATATGCCTAGTGATTAGGATGCTCGCTAGTAGCACATGAATGAGCATAGTGAAAGGGCACAGAAAGGCCGAGGTTGTAACTTGTGCATGTTGCTACTGTGTTGTACATCTTAACAAAAAGAAATTCACTCTACCAAAGTTTTACTACCTGATTTGCATAGTGTTATATAATTTTTTGGTATTTAAACCCATGAGGTGTAAGTTAAAAGCTAATTTGTTTGTGAGGTTAAGTTATTTTGATTTGCATTTTGTTATATATTTTTTTGGTATGATTAAGAGCATGAGGTGTAGATAAATTAGTTTGTGTGGGGTTTAGTCATTTTTGAAAGAGTTAAATTATCTCAATTTCCTATAATACCATTGATAATATCTTATTCTTCCATATAACATTAACTCCAGCCTAAACTTATGTTGGGTCTAAAAAAGAAAAACAAAAACAAAAACAAACAAAGTTTTTAGTATCACTTGTAGGCAACTTCTAAATATTTGCATAGCAACTTTTAATGTTGTGCGGTTCTCTGAATCCATATACACAATGGAATTATCAAAAGATTCAACTGAAACTTGGATTTTAACTTATACCCTAACTAATAGGTTTTTGGATTTTTTTCTTTTCTTTTTCTTATAGAGTTTAGTAATATAATTTTAGATGAAATAATGATTTATTATTTTTACTATAATTTTGGATGAAATTATGATTTACTAATTCTTTTAAATGTATTTATTTTACTATTTTACTATAATTTTTTTAAATGCATTTTATTTGAATTAATTAAATATTTTGTTTTTTAAATCTGCAATATAAATTTAAAATAAAATTGTATTTATTTTTCTTAAAATATGTTTTTAAATATATAAATTAATTAATTCTCTTAAAAAATATCCTAAACACTCTAAAAAAATTCTAAAGTAAAATTAACTATGAAACATATAAAAAGACCAAAACATAAATTAAACTTGAAAATTTGATAAAATTGAGTTCAATGTCAAAACCTCAAAAGCTAAGATCAACTTCAGTCAAATGAAATGTTTCTTAGAAGTCAATTTAAAACCAATATAAATACGTTGAGAATGTTTTGCTTTGAACACATTACTTAAATGACCACATTTTAAATACCAACATAGTTTCAAGTTAACCACAGCTCTATCTAGTAGCTTTGAGGGATCAAATTTCTTGCGCTGCAAACCTTTTCCCAAATGCAAAATTTGAAAAAAGGTATGCAGCTAGGGAGATTTTGATGCCTCTCAGTGATAGATATTGGGTTGATATGAATCTATGCTAGTTATTTATATATATGCTAGGTGTCAATGCATGTTAAGTTTGAAAGAAATCACAGATAACCTTTATCATGAGCAACACACTAATAACATGTTTTAAGTGCAATTTTTCTTTTCATTTTCTTTCTACAATAGCATGGTCTCTCTATAAACAAATAGATATTCACATGATTTTTTTTATTAATGTTTTTTTTTAATGTTACATGTTAATTCACTAAAAACACTTATGAATGGAATGAATTACACATGTCATTCATCTTGAACAACAAACTAATACAATATTTTAACCATCAAATTTATTTATTTTTTTCATTTACTATACATATTATATCTCTATTTACATTGAATTTATTTTTGTTATTAAAAAAAAATGTTACATGTAAACCCCATATCAAGCGTTGAAGAAAGTAATAAATTGCCTTCGTAGACTAAATTAAGAAGCACACATCAATGGAATAAGAGCTCTCTCTCTAACATCCAACAATTCCCAAAGCAATTTTTTTTTTACTATTACTTACTTTTACTATAACATATTTAAGGAATTAACATAGCATGTTCACTTAATTTCCTTAATATAAGACTTATTTTGCTTAATTTCCTTAATATAAGACTTATTTTGCTTAGTCCTTAGTTATAATCTACCTTCGGCATGCTTTATGTATTCAATGGATTTGTGACCAAACTACGACATGTACAAATTTAAGTTTATTATTAAATTCACATTGTAGTTGTGGTAATTGAAGTTCGGATTGAGCCATAGTCCATTTTGGTTCCTTCTAGGTTTATAGATATGTTATAATGTTTTTTTGGTGATTACTGCCCTGTTACATGATGTTTGTAGGAAGTTTCTTGACCTCCATTTATCATGTATGAAAGGGTTTCGGTGATTGATGTGACTAGCTCTAGGTGGCATATCTCCCATCATCAATCATCGAGATATTGATCCAACGACTCGTGGCTTTTGCAGGGAGGTTAAGGTAACTGATTCCCAAGCCTTTGTCGCATTGTTGGGTCATTTGCACTTCGATGTGTTCGAAGCGAGAGCTCTACTACTCATTGTAACCCTAATTGCTTTGGTTTTTTCAGAGTATCCTTGCGGCTACACCTTCCTGTTCTGGAAAGTGCATTCTTTTGGTAGTTGTTGTTGTTATTAACTTGTTTTAGTTTATGTTGTTACTCTTATTCTTGCTTTCTTTTGTTGACGTGGTTTTAGTCTCCATATATAACAACTTTCTGTGTTTCTTCTCTATGGTGATCTCAACTACAGGGGTGTTTCAACGAAATGGGAGGTTCTTATGCTTCCATTGGCTAAAATGAACCCTCTTCACTCGAGACGCGAGGTATAAAGGCATAGTTCTGACTTTATCTTGACGAATTCCTTTCTAGGTTGTTAATTGTTTGTCACTGAGTTTCCTTAGTTGGTCCAATGCATAGGTTATCAGCAATTTCATTGGAACAAAATCCTAAGGTGTTGTTTCTTCTTGCCCATTTTTCTTAATTTTGACTTTCTATGTAGAAAAACTATGTCAATCACTTAAGTTGGACCCTGTTTCATTGGTCGTAGGTGAGAAGCTCGACAACACTCTATTGAGGATTAAAGTTAGGGTTTTAACTAAATTTTCACCTTCCACCACATTTTCATTTCTTACTTTCATTTTATAGGTTTTTTGGTCGATCCCTTCCATGGTCGGTTGTAGGGTTGGATAGGGGCATGCATTGCATCATGCCATTGATTACTATAAAAGGGTTTTTATTAAGTTTGACAAATAAGACTTGGTTTTTTAGATTAGGGTTGTCCTATAACACTTGGCACCATCGCAGGGTTTCATTTTGAACCTTGTGAAACCATATGTACAATTTTATACATATATATAATTTTTGGCAAGGGTTTTAATAGATTACTAGAATGTAATATGTGGCTATGTTATTAGTTCCCATCAATAATACCTTATTTGATGTCTTTGAGTACATAATAGTTCTATTACTAAGAGGGATTTGTATCTGTGTGTTTCTTTTTCTTGTTCAGTTACATATATATCTATATCTATATCTTATATATTATATATATATATATATATATAATATATATATATATATATATATTAATATATATATATATATATATATATATATATATAGTATAATTGGTTTACGGTTTGGCTAGTTGGTTAATTTACAGGATATTGAGCGGCCCACACATGTCTGGCATAGGTATTTTTTATTTAACCAATCGACTCTATAAATTTTTCAAGGTTGTCGATCCTCATCGGCTAGCCCTGGACTAAACTGATTTGTATGCACCTCTAGTTATTAAATTATTAATTCGAAATTTATGATTTTTAGTCCATTTGTATAGTGAACTTTTAATAAATTTCAATGTTGATCTTTTGCTGAAAATCCCAAAACTATTCCTTTACTTAATTATTATTGTATTGCTAGTATTTCAATGAAAATAATGTATATTCAGTTCCTTCCATTATTTCCTTTACCATTCTCTTATGAAGAAGGAATTTGCAGTTATGTTCTTAAATTATTTATTTATATGTTTATAATTCTGTGAGATTTCCATATTATTTGATATCAATCCAAGGTTGGATAGGACCTGGTTTTTATCGGGACCTACCTCGACCCACTAGATTTAGTTATGTTTACTACACAGAACAAGGATTGTTTCGTTGACGAACTTCAACTCGTTGAATGATGACTAACCTATTCCATGAAATTATTATTATTAATATCTTGACTAAATTCAGGTTTCTACGGTTGTGTTTCAAGATTTCCTTTTATCTACTCAACCATTCATTAGGCACAAACTTATAGTTCTCTGTAAAAATACAAGTATTAGATTTCTTATAAATGCTTCCAAAGTACATAAAATGAACTTTACTTTTGTTCGAAAGTCATACAGACTTACAAAAACCTTTATTGTACAGGAAAACGTAGTTCTTCCCTTTTATATAAAACATCTTAAATACCATGGACATTTACTAAAACTTTTATTGTTTCCTACAATTATTAGCAATCACCATGTATTCATTAGAAGAACATTTAGTTCTTATCATTCCATTAATTGTCCATCTGTATATTGATAAGTTCACAAAAGAATTTATTACTCCCCGACATTTACAGAAAACACAATAATTGCAAAGATTACATAAGTACTATGAAAGTAATTGCACTTATTTTTTTCAGTGTAGACAGTCAGGGAATTCATCAAGGAGAAAGACCACTCCTACCAACCAATGAGAATGGAAATCACATCTACTTCTCCCCCTGAACCAGTTTATCATTCCCAGAACAGTTGCTTGACAATGATCTAACAAGGTTTGTTTAAAGGCATCAAGATTGTACTAGTCTAGCCAAAGAACTCACAGACTCACAAGTTTGTCTTAGGGATTCCACTCGCTCCAACTAGCTCAAGAATACCCTAACTGGCAGTGTCCTACCTTCCTTCAACAACATTTTGTTGCAAGTTCATAAGATTACAGCTTCATTCTCGTCACTTGTACCTCCTCCAACCAAGTACCAAGTCTTCAAGGTTGCCTCAGGATCCCTTGTCCCAACTAATAATAATTGTCTTATAATTGTCTCGTGAGTAAAAAAAATCATTTACTTTCATTTTCCTTTGAATTCCGAGAACTTTCATAACCTTTTTAAAATAAATTAAAATAAAAATTTTAAACATTAAAATTTTCCACTAGGCTTTTCACTTAGGCCGTGATTTAGTCTGTGTAGTAAAAGTAAATTAAATATTTACTTTTCACTGAGGGGTGTTACATCACTCCCCCCCCCCCCAAACCCCCTCAAGTGAAACATAGTCCTCGATGTTTCCTTGGCCCTAAAACGAGATGGAATATGCCTTGTATATAAAAAATTTCATTCTCTGAGGTGGCCTGTTCCAACTGAAATGCCTCTACTGCATTTTAATATGGGAAATAGCTTGTTTCTGTAGCATTATTTCTCTATGATTATAAGTATGTAGAGGCTTCACCATGAATATTATTTTCGGTTCATCCTACATTGACAATTGTTGTCATTAGTTTCCATTTATTATTATTTAAGAAGCATATATGTAACCATTTCAGCTTTATTAAAGGCACCATTAGTTCTTATTTACATACTCAACAAGGGTCTTTAGTATGCATCATAACCCAACCAGGGTTAGCAACTTGCACTCATTAAGGGTTAGAAACATCATTATGTGCTCATCAACAATACCAACAAATCCTTATTACTTATACAATGGCTAAGTCAATCGACAAGGACCCCATCTTGTGATTCCATAATAAATTTTAGATCATGGAAGTACTAATTCCATTGACATTATGTACTTAGTGGTGGTAACATTTCAGAACCCATTTATTGTTCTTATATTTTATGATAGATCGCAATTAGTGTATTATCGTATTGGATAGTATCACGATTCTTTTATCTTAATTCCAAATGCTACATATGCATTAGTTACGCATGGAGTAAGCTTTAGGATAACTTCTTTTTCCTATCATCTTTAAGGTGGCTACATGGTTTTCTACTTTGTTCAAGTAAATTTAGTTATGCCCATCTTGGGCTTCCTTTCTTCGTGTAAAATCAAGAGTCCATATTGCAACATTTCTCCAGTTTGGCCCTTTTTCATCCTTCTTTGTAGGTCATTGATGAAGGTTGTACATGGTTTGTTTATGTGTACATTTGTGAGGTTTCTTCGCATTGCACTCATTTGCATGTTGACTCAACTCGCAAAAACTAGGTATAGAGGTTTTTCTTCGTAGTTATAGATGCACCACCTAGCCACAATAATTTTCTTTTCCACTAGGCTATTCCATGTCATGATATCCTTCCATTATTGTTGAGTTGCTCTAGGGAACTCCATCAATGTTTACCTATTTATACTTGCAACATCAACTTAGTCAATCTTTAGTTAGTTGTCATGTAAATCTGTACCTCATATAAACCAATGACCATTGCCTCTTTTTCTTGTGTTTTTAAATTTACTTGCTCATAATGCCACATACACATCGTACCATACACAATAGACATGTAGACATGTAAAATGAATGCATATAAACACATTACTCAATACTTTACACATTACCACATATAGTTCTAGAGACCACATTGTCTCAATTTATGTGAATTTGGTCATACTGCGTCTTCCATTTGATGATCACAATATAAGAATATTTTTTAACATATAGCTTTCTTTTTCATACTATCTATAAGTAGTCACCCTTCCAGTCCAATGACCCCTGGAAACCATGTCAAACATACATAGGTATTGTATGTATTCAACCTTTTATTTTTTACAACACTTAAGTATATGTGAAATTCTAAGCCATAGTTAAGAGAATAACCTTTTTCCATTTATTGTCCATCATTTCCATGGACTCTACCAACCTACATGGTTGTCACGTTACTATTTCCACTCTCAATCTTAGCCTTAATCAATACCACCTTACCTATGTTTGCACAAACTATCATTTTACAAATCTTTTTAGTAATATTTCTATATGTCTTATGCTTTTTTGCTTCAAGATATCATTATTTCTATCACTTCTAATTTGATAGTCTCTAAATTTTTTCATTCATTTTGTGATTTCAATCATTATTATGATATCTATCTCATCTTACCAACACTCTACGAGTTTTCAATAGAGATTTCTTTTAAACTATAACTTCTTCTAGAACACACAATTACTTGTTTCCACACCCTTTGTTTCCTTAAGAATGTCACTGGCTATGTCTATGCCATCATTCTTTAATTTATTGCGATATGCAGAACTAAATTTTTAGACTATGAATAAGTCAATTGTTGACAATCCACATTCAAGGAGATCACAAAAGAAAAAAAAAAATTGTCATGTCTCTTTTCTAGGGGAATGTATGATTAATTCTTTCACTTTTATCAATCCTTAAGGTCAAAACTACTCCTGATATCCATGGGAGTTTAGTCACAGCCATAAGTTACAACATTTAGCATACTTATACTCATGTTATGTTGTTATTATTATTTTTTATACATATATTCTATATTTCAAATTGAGTTGTAACACATCATTTGGTACCTTTTGTATTGTGCTATACTTTATTCTATGTGATACATATTTTTTCCACCCTCATCACTTAGCACAATTTGCATCCATTTTATTATGTATTTATACTCTGAACCAAAGTATTCATAACTTAAGTTTTCTCCCTTTTATGCTCGTAAGCGTATTGGTTGTGTCACACTCATTATGTTACTCTAATATAGTTCTTTTCTTCCATATTAATTCACAACATATTACTTGCTTCATTCACAACATGTTATTTTACTACCTTTGACCTGTAAGGTGTTGTAGACAACAATTTTATCCCAATTTGACAATAACTAATTTTCTTATTATACCATTCACACAGTAATCACACTTGGTATCACCATCTCATTTTTATTTTATTTTTCAAGGAAAAATTCCTTACCTTATCCCCATGATGGCTCGCAACCAGTGATATACCCTCTACGTACAGTGATAATTTCATGATATCAATAGGCCACAACCAAAAATTATCAATTATTTCAAATCACCACCTTTATGACAGATATGATCCTTGTATTTTGTTCAAGTGGACCTAGTTCTTGTCCACATTCATTATTAGTCGGTTGTTTAACTCACTTGGTTTTATTTATCTTATTATTTTCCTTCTGATCTTCCCCAAGTAGGCCATTGAGGATAAAAACACAAAATAATATTAAAATAAATCACCGTGACTATTCAAGGCATAACTTGGCGTAATATGAGCATATTTAAAATTGACAAAGATCACAAGAGATTTACATCACCAATTTTATAGTAGTACTTCCCGACACATCTCACACATGAATTTCTCCTAACTCTCTTCTTGGATTTTACATCCCCTCATTTTTGACACATTATTGGTTAAGGTTTTTGGAGATTACATGGGTTTTTTTATTTATGATATTTAATCTTACCTTGCATCATGTTGAACTAGTACTTTTCACTGGACTCCTGCACATACACAGAAGAATTCTTATGATTCATAATTAACTTGCATACCATGCATCTATCATTGCTTATCTCAGGGCTTCTAATGCTTTCATAACGAACATTATAGTATCTTTTTAGTTCTTCTCGAACCATAAGAATGAAACCACTATTTATTACATATATATATAATTTTATAAGATAAGTTTAATCTCCAACCTTTTTGGGTCAAGTTTTCTTCCTAGAACAATGTTTGATATAAATCCATCATTTACTTTACATACAACAACTTTTCTTCATTCTTGTCCATGTTTTTATCGACACCCTATCGTTTCTCATGACTTGATAACTTTCTTACATGTACTACTTGTTATTTACTAGATTTGTTGGTTATTAATCTACATAGTTCAATTCAAAAATTGCTATTATAATTTTATTTTATTTAAATTAACTTTGTATTTCAATAAGGGAACCACCACCAATTGTCCATGTTCCTTTCATGAGATTGACTCTTTTTAGGGTTACTTTGTACTCCTATAGCCAATTGTTTTTCCTCCCTCAGATTATATATATATATATATATATAGATATAATCTGAGGGAGAAAAAACAATTGGCTATAGGAGTACAAAGTAACCCTAAAAAGAGTCAATCTCATGAAAGGAACATGGACAATTGGTGGTGGTTTCCCTTATTGAAATACAAAGTTAATTTAAATAAAATAAAATTATAATAGCAATTTATATATATATATATGTGTTGTGTGTGTGTGTGTGTGTGTGTGTGTGTTTGTGTGTGTGTGTGTGTGTGGTGTGTGTGTGTGTGTGTTGTGTGTGTGTGTGATGTGTGTGTGTGTGTGTGTGTGGTGTGTGTGTGTGTGTGGTGTGTGTGTGTGTGTGTGTGTGTGTGGTGTGTGTGTGTGTGTGGAACATGGACAATTGGTGTGGTTCCCTTATTGAAATACAAAGTTAATTTAAATAAAATAAAATTATAATAGCAATTTAATATATATATATATGTGTGTGTGTGTGTGTGTGGTGTGTGTGTGTGTGTGTGTGTGTGTGTGTGTGTTGTGTGTGTGTGTGTGTGTGTGTTGTATGTGTATTGTATATGTATATGTATATATGCATATGCATTACATATATAAAATTGACGATAAAAATATTTCTTCTTTCATAAGCTCAAAATCCTTGTGTGTTTCACTTAAATTGGTGCTTGGTTCTATGGTTAAATAAGCCTTACAATTGTGTAGGTTCCTGACTTGGATTCTTTTAGATTCACATTTACCTACAAGAAATATTTTTTTATCTGTTATACTAATGTTGTTGTTGCTAATACATTCCATGCCTCAACAAGGGCTTTCTATTGGTTTGTATGAAGATCTATAAGAAGGCATAACATGTTCCATCACCCTTTCTCCTTGGCTATGAGTATAGTAGTCAATCAGATTAGTTTTTTTTTTTTGTATGGTTTAATCATCTTTGTTAGGCCACTACTCTATTGTTGGTTACTTCCAACAATTTTTCTATAGGAGATGATACTTTATCCCCTAAATTCACCCATATACAATCTCCTCCTTTAGGGGTCTAGAGAGTGCTTCTTCCCTTACTATCATCATTATCTCTTGATTCTATGTAATATTGACAGTCATTTTATTAAATTTTTCGACTCTAGGTTGGTCCTTAGACCTCAGAGTTGAACCTATAGCTCTAATACCACTTGTAACATCCATCAATACCCAAAGCAATTTACTTTTACTATTACTTATTTTCACTATAACATATTTAAAGAATTAACATAGCATTTTCGCTTAATTTCCTTAATATATGACTTATTTTTCGTAGTCCTTAGTTATATTATACCTTTGACATGCTTTATGTGTTCATTGTATTTGTGACTAGACTATAACATGTACAAATTTAAGTTTATTATTAAATTCACAATGTAATTGTGGTTGCTAAAGTTCGTACTAAGCCATAGTCCATCTCAGTTCCTTTTTTGTTGATACATATGCTATAATGTTTTTCGGTGATTATTGCTATGCCACATGATGTTTCTGGAAAGTTTATTGACCTCCATATATCACATATGAAATGGTTTTGGTGATTTATGTGACTAACTGTAGGTTGCATATATCCCCCCATCAATCTTTGAGATGTTAATCCAATGGCACATGGTTTTTGTGAGGAGGCTAGTGTAACTGATTCCCAAGTCTTTGCCACATTATTGGGTCATTTTCACTTCACTATGTTTGAAGGGAGAGCTTTGCTACTTGTTGTAACCCTAATTTCTTTGGTTTTTCGAGAATATCCTTGCAACTACACCTCCCTCTTCTAGTATGTGCATTATTTTGGTAGTTATTGTTTTTATTAACTTGTTTTAGTTGATGGCATTACTCTTATTTTTTCTTTCTCCTGTCAAGGTGGTTTTGGTCTCCAGATATAACACCTTTCTATGTTTATTCTTTATGGTGATGTAGGTTATAGGCGTGTTTCAATGAAATGAGAGGTTCTTATGCTTGCAGTGACCAAAATGAACCCATGTCACTCAAGAAGTGAGGTATAAACAAACAGTTCTAACTTTTTCTTGAGGAATTCCTTTCAAGGTTATTATTTATTTGTTACAGACTTTTCTTAGTTGGTCCAGCATGAAGGTTTTTGACAATTTCAAAGAAACAAAATCTTAAGGTATTGTTTCTTCTTGCCCCTTTTTTTATTCTAACTTTCTATCTACAATAACTTTGTGTCAAACACTTAAGTTGGACCCTATTTTCATTGACCGCAAGTGAGAAGCTCAACAACACTCTATCGAGGATTGAAGTTAGGGTTTTAGCTAGTTTTTCACCTTCCACTAGGTTTTCATTTCTTACTTTCCTGTTACAGGTTTTTTGGTCAGCCCCTTCCCCAGGGTCGGTCGTAGGGTTGGATTGGGGCATGCATGGAATCATGTTGTTGATTACTTTAAAAGAGTTTTTGTTAAGTTTGTCAAATGAGACTTGGTTGTTTAGATTACGGTTGTGTTGTAGAACTTGACATCATCATAGGGTTTCGTTATGAACCCTATGAACCCATCTGTACAATTTTATACATATATAAAAATTTTGCAAGGGTTTTAATACAATACCAGAATATAGTATGTGACTTTGTTATTAGTTCCCATCAATACTATCTTGTTTGGTTTCTCCACGTACATAATGGCTCTATTAGTAAGATGGATTTATGTCTCTCTCTCTCTCTCTCTATATATATATATATATATTCTATATCTATCTCTCGCTCTCTCTCTCTCTTCTCTCTCTTCTCTCTCTCTCTCTTTCTCTCTTCTCTCTCTCTCTCTTCTCTCTCTCTCTATATATATATATATATACCCCACCTCGCGCGGTTTATAATTGGCTAGCTAGTTAATTTACACGATATTGAGCGGCCTACATAGGCCTGGTGTAGGTATTTTTTATTTAACCAATTGACTTTGGAAGTTGTTCTAGGCTGCTAGCCCTGACCAATTGGACCAAGACTAAACTAAGTCGTATGCACCTCTAGTTATTGAATTATTAATAAAACATTTATGCTTTTTAGTCCTTTTGTATAATGAACTTTTAATAAATTTTGATGTTGATCTTTCGTTGAAAATCTTGGAACTATTCCTTTACTTGATTGTTACTATATTTCTACTATTTGAATGAAAAGAATTTATATCTAGTTCCTTCCATTATTTCCTTTACCGTTCTCTTTTGAAGAAGGAATTTTCAGTTCAGTTCTTAAATTATTTATTTATCTATTTATAATTTTGTTAGAGTTCCATATTGTTTAATATCAGTCTAGGGTTGAACAGGACCTGGTTCTTTTCGAGACTTGCCTCAACCCATTGGATTTAGTTACGTTTACTATGCAGAACAAGGATTGTTCCATTGACGAAATTCATCTCGTTGAATCAGAACTAGCATGTTCCATGATATTATTATTATTATTATTAATATCTCGACTAACTCTAAATTTCTACAATTGTGTTTCAAGATTTCCTTTTATCTACTCAATCCTTCATTAGGTACAGACTTACAGTTCTCTACATAAATACAAGTATAATATTTCCTATAAATACTTTCAAAGTACAGAAAACAAACTTTCCTTATGTTCGGAAGTCATACAAACTTACATAAACCTTTACTGTACAAGAAAACACAATTCTTCCTTTATATATACAATATCTTAGATATCATGGACATTTCTCGATAACAATTAATGGGTATTCTTAGAAGAACATTTAGTGCTTATCATTCCATTAATTCTCCATATGCATAAGCTCCCAAAATAATTTCTTATTCCCCAACATTTACAGAAAACACAATATTTGTAGAGATTAGATAAGTTCTCGAAAAGTAATTGCACTTATTTGTTTCAGTGTAGACAGTCAGGGAATTCGCTAAGGAGAAAGACCACTCCTCCCAACCAATGAGAATGTCAATCACGTTCAATTCTCCCCCTGAGCTAGTTTGCCACTCTCTGAACAATTTCTTGACAATGATCTAACAAGGTCAATTCAAAGGCATCATGACTGTACAAGTCCAGCCAAAGAACTCACAAACTCACAACTCTGTCTTAGGGATTCCACTCGATCCAACTAGCTCAAGAATACCCTAACTAGTGGCATCCTACCTTCCTTCAACAACGTCTTGTTGCAGGTTCATAATCTTACAACTTCATTCTCCTCACTTGGACCTCCTCCAACCAAGTACCAAGCCTTCAAGGCTGCCTCAGGTTTTCTCTTCTCACCCTCTTGGCTCCCTTGTCCTAACTGAGATTATTTATTTCTAGGGATAGGAATAATTGTCTTTTAACTATCTCGTGAGTAATTTTTTTTTTCATTTAGTGTGTTTTCCCCCTGAATTCCAAGACTTGTCATAAGATTTTAAATTAAATTAAAATAAAACTTTTAAACACTAAAGTTTTCCATTAGGCTTTTCACTTAGCCCATGATTTACCATGTTTATGAAGTAAACATAAATTAAATATTTAATTTTCATTAAACAGTGTATCTCTTTCTCTTTCACTCAAATCAATGTAAATTAAAAAATATATAGAGAGATAGACATCTCCCTCCTACTCCCACTGAAAAGCTTTTATATATATATATATATATATATATATATAAAACTTATGTTTGAGTTGGATCGTTCATTTAGGTGTTCGACTATAATGTGTACATATGTTATGTATTTCACGGGTATTTCCCACCTGCTTGAACTTGGGGAATAAATAATTAGATTATTCCAGCTCAATTTATGTCTTTAGTCATCAAGGACAATGCAAACACATGTCTACGTTTAGCCTGCACTCCTTCATTGTTTTATACTAATGTGGATATGATATGGTATTAACTGTTGAGACATTGGGAGCTTTACGAAAAAACTCTCTAGACCTACCAGTTTGTATCACACTATGATTCTTGGTATTTGCTCCATCCTTGGATTTGACACTAAACTTGAATCAACGATTTAGAATCTAGGGTTCGAGATCTACAATGGAGGATGGAATAGGTGTTATGGAGGTAACTACCTTCCTCTCTCCTCTCTCCTCACTCCATTATGTCTTATTTGGTTTCTCACCCATCAAAAGTCGGATCTGCAACAAGAGAAACCGTGTTCTATTGCATATTTCCTTTTTTCGTGAGGATTGACGTCGCCAAGTAATTCCAAGGACCCTGATTTCGTTTCAGAGGTTAAAATCTATGTTGGCCATGAATTTTCCATGCTTGCTCAATTTGTTACTGGTTTGTTGCATGACACTTCCGTTGGTTGCTTTATGGCATAATTCTTCATTCCATATACATATTTGTTCCTTGAAACTTGTGGAGTATGGAGTAGGGAGGGAACCCTCTGTTTCACAGGTAAATGGACCTTCCAGGGCAAATATTTTAATTTCAAGATAGGGGTTTTCTCACTTGAGTTAAATTCTCAGTTCCTTGACAAATTTAACCAAGATTTACTCTCTGTGTTGGATGCAAAGACTATGACCGCTTCCAAGATTCATTCTCAGGTCAATTTTCTTACAACCCAATTCTTTCCCTTTTTTATTAAGGTTATTTGTCTTGTCTAAAGGCTTTATTAACCGACTTCCTATTCTCAAAAATTACAGGGCTTTATTAACCGACTTCCTATTCTCAAAAATTACAGGGCTTTATTAACCGACTTCCTATTCTCAAAAATTACAGGTTCACATACCTTGTTCCTGCATTCATGCATGGATTTTATTTCTAATTCACTATGGTTACCAGATTCCTTGTTTGATACTCTCTTTGTTTTTTTTCATTCCAGGTCACTAGTAGACCGCAACTGAGTTTTAATGTAGGGCTTTACACTGAGAATTATGATGATGTTCTTCGAAATAGGAGTTCATTGTATAATACCATTATGTATATTAAGTAGTGGTCGTTCGACCTTAAACTCTTGTTGGGTGGAACACTTGTTGAATTTGTTAAACTTTATTTGCTGTTGTTGAGCAAAGATCTTTTAATTGATACAACTTAACACAATTACTCGTTTTTGCCAATTCGACCATTGGGTTGTTATGGGGGTGCTTGTGACCTTGGCCATTGTATGATTTGCTCTCTCGTGCGGTTTTGAATTAATAATTTTTTTGTGAGGGTTAGACACGTGTGCTCTCAATACAATTTCTATTGGACTCATTTTATTAACCCTAAGGATTTAGAGTATAGGAATGTTCAATCCCACTTTCTTGGTTAATTTCTGTTGTAGTGGGCATCAAATTGACTTGTATAAAGACCTTTATCTTTGTCTTTGGTTGTTGAGGTGTTAAATTTGATTTCACTGTTATTATCAGAACATGTTCATAAGTAGTCATATTCTTTGGTAGGACTTCACAATAGAATATTAATTGGTTTGTTGCACATTTATCAATTATATATTTTGTTTGTGGTTATTCTTTGAGGTGTTTAATTTTTGTTTGAGATATTTAAACATATATGTTCCATTGTATTGTTACGATACTTTAGTTTTCTTCCCATAGCACCAGACAAAGTCTAATCGACAATGTTAGCTTTACTCATAAAACCACACTATTATTATGTGAAATCTGGAACACCGATGGGCCTTACTCCACAGGACTTGTCATTTCTTTTTCCAGATTAAATATTAGGATTTAAAATTGTTCTAGGCTAATAGACCCAAGTCTATTGGGCTTGGAACTAAACTAATCCAATAACATTATATGAATACAACACAATGTTAGAATTTCAATTTCAATAGGGGTAAAAATTGCATAGCGAAATATAAAATAAAAATAAAAAATACATCTAGGAAAGACTAACAATCTAATCAGTTTTTTAGTTATATGTGTTCAAGTAGTTGAGTATGCCATGAAAATCAGAGGGGAAAGAATGCTCCACCTAATTGATGAGATCCAATATCCTCTACCAGCACTCCCCCCGAGCCAACTTCACAACTAGAGTTGTTTCATGACAGATACCATATCAGGTCCAACCCTAGACAATTTATGATCATCACAGCGTTCAGTCTCAGGGTTTAACTGAGCACACAGGCTTCGGCCTGGAATTCCATTGGCTAACCAGCTTAAGCATTCCTTGCTTGGGAGCATCCTGCCTCCCTCCCTCCCTCAACAACGTGTTGTCTGAGGGTATCAAGCTTACAACTTTAATCCCCTCCCTTGGGCCTCCTCCAACCAAGCTCCAAGTTTTCCAAGTTGCCTTAGGATTTTTCCCCCTCACCCTCTTCGCTCCCTTTTCCCTACTGAGATGATTTTTCTCTATAAAGAGGAATAATTGTTGTGTGGTAAGTGAAGCTATCATTTAACATCTTTTCCCTATGTAATTTCCATTGTTGACCATATTCATTAAATAAAATTTAGAAAATAAACATTATTGTTCTCGTTTAACATCTTTCCCTATATAATTTCCATGGTTGACCATAGCCATTATTCATTAAATAAAATTTAGAAATTAAACATTAATGTTCATCACCTATTCACTGTGGGGTATTACAATTAATCACCCCACATCCATCAAATGTCTAGAGGGACACAAAGCTCTTTTAGAGTGAAAAGAGATTTGATCCCTCTCCGTGTTTGGTAGATTCAAAGTTATGATGGGTCTAGGCTCTTATTATTTTTACATGTCATCTTTTAACTCTATATTAAATCATGAATAAATTACATATCTCTTTCATAGTTAAAAATAAATTGATTTTGTTTTTTACTTTCAATTATTTTATTAAGGTGGAAATTGTGAAATTGAAGTATTTTATTTATGGGGGACATTAATTGTTAATATAGATATTAATTTATTGTTTTTTAATATAATGCTATATGACATCTCCTACATGCTCAGAGTGCTCAATCTCAATAAAAAATACTTATTATTTTTTAGTAGATAAAATTTAACAACCATAAAACATATATATTTGTATAATTATTATAGCATTATTTTCTCTCTCTATATGTATATTGTGTGGATACAATTTACATCACATAAAAACATCTTTATATAAATATTTTTTTTACCCTCTTCAAGAAATTTAACTCACATTATATTTTTAATTATTAAATCAATTTATATTATATCAATTTACTTAATGTATATATCTGAAATATTAACATTTTTTTTTATAAAATTTTAACTATAATATCAATTTACTTATTTTTTTGGGAATAACCTTTTATTTTTTAAATATTCTAATTTTATGCAACATTTAATAAGAGTTTATTCAGTTTCATGTTTAAGCAAATATTCTTATATGGTTTTTTATATTATATAAAATCTCAATGTAAAACAGACATAATTTATAAACAAATTACTTTACTCATTATTATAAGTTACATAAAATATACTTTAATTGAATTGAAGATTTAATAAAAAATTGTATCTTTTTGAATTTTGTCTTTATTAGTCCCTGCCCCTTCGGGGCTGGCAGGGACTATAGTGATCGATTTTAGTCCCTAGCATTACTTTGACACGATAATCAAGAAAGGTATTTTAACTTAAAGCAAAGTTTCTTGAAATGACACATTAATCAATACAATATTTTTTATTTTCTTATGCTTATAACCAATCAATGAAATCTTCTTCTTATTTGGCCTCAAAACGAGGTATACAGGCTCAAAAGTTAGGAAAAAGTTGGGAGAAGTACAAGTAATTAGAACAACCTGACAGCTTCATGAAGTAATGCTATCTTTGCCTTAGCATTAATAGCAGAACACTTAATGTTAAGAAAACGTATGGCGTATAAGTTGAAATTCACCTTACAGTCTGGGGACACGTCATCTGTGCTATGTCAAATCATCACTGCCCTGCCGTGTCAAAATTGCCCTGCCGTGTCAAACAATCCCTGCTGTGCCGTGTCAAAATTGTAGTTTGCATGAGAGCAACCGACTTTACTTGCTTGCCTTAAAATGAAAGCAAAGCATCTTGCTTGCCTTAACATTTTTGGTCTCTCTCCGATCTGTTTGTTATTGCTAGCCAAAGGTGGAGGGTCTGTTCTGTAAGATCAATATAATTGAAAATTAAAAGGAATCATGTGTGATACCTCTGTTGCTGGATGCCATTCTTCGGCTGGCTGTATATTGCGTCAGGCTTCTGTCTAAGTCAAGATTGAACCTCTTGCTCCTCTGAGAGGCTTCAACCAAAAAGAGGTATACAATAGTAGTGCGAGGGAGAGCGGAATAAGCGGGAATGCCCTTGTCCCCGACTTCAGTTAGTTGTTTGGCTTGGCATGGTGAGACTTTAGAAGCTTGCCGGTCATGAGGCAGTCGATCACCACGGTAGGATGAAAGGCAGCACAGAACATTGACCCAGCCCGAATGTCCGGAGAAGGTGAAACCAAAGAACAAAGAGCTTCCGAGCTGAAATGCTTTGCTGACATAGTCGAGAAAGGAAGGTCCAAGAATTAACACATAAATCTGTATATGTCGATCTGAATTCATTACTCCTTTCCATAAATTTAAAAAAAAAAAAAACCAACTAATTTCTAAATTTTTCGCCTTCCAACATCATAATTTGAAATTTTTGGTAGAAAGTGTTTTCAGAAGTCAACCAGAGTTAGAGGACTAAAAATCAAAGTCGTGGAGAAGCTGGAGAAGTGTGGCAATTCAAAATAAAAAAAATTAACGTGACTAACACACTTATCTCTCTTTGCTCTACTGCTTTGATCAAGGCACATTTACGAAACAATAAATAAAAAGCACCTCAACGCAGAGTATGCAGGCGCACACCCTTAATTGTTTTTGAAGGCAAGCTGAAATAATCAAAAGATGAACTATATGAAAAATCCAATGCCAAGTTCCATATTTAGTTAGAAGCAGAAATATATGAAAAAAAATAACTAATTACATTAAACAATTTTGTTTGTATACATTGTTTCCTGCGGAAGAATAATTACTACTGAAGAATAATTACTACTGTGCAAAACATTCAATTTTTTCAAATAGATTCTAACTCTTTCCAGATGGAAAAGTATGGCAGTGGAGAAAAGTTGTCCACATAATATTACAAACTTCGTTTGAAGAAGGTTGATTGCTTTGGAACACATCTGAACATAGCTCTTTATACGAGGACAAGAAAGAGGAACTGTAGAATAAAGTTATACTCTGGTTCAAATGCAATTTGAGTTGATAATAATCAGTAGTTAAGCCATCAACTTACCTTACTATCATGTCCAAACATCATTTAAAGTTGGGACTGAATGTTGAATACAGCACAATAGCCATCCACTGAGATACTAAGATGTGTTCCATGTGCTGTACTGCTATGACTTTATTGCCTCGTAATTTCCATTAATGTTATCTTCATGCTGATCATCTTTTCTCGTCCTATAATAGATGAACTGAGCTAGAATATGCATAAATCTTCGTTAAGGATTCTTCAGGGCATTAAAAATGTTGAAGGGGAATGCTATAATCGATTCTACCATTTGACAAATCAGTGAACTTATTATGTTTAACACAACCACGTAGTGCTATGTTGCCAAAGGATACAAAAATCTCTAAAAGCACACAGGCTGCAGCATCCATCAGCCATGGCATATTTGGCTTCAATTCTTTCCATTCCAATGTCTTTACCAAAATGCTGCGATATACACCCACAACCAGATTTCACAGATACATCAGCTACTTCTTTCTCAGAATAGACTAATTCTTTAGAAGTGAAACAATCCAATTCTATGACCAAAATAAAGACAGTAGAATTACCTGGCTACGTAGGTTGCATTTCCAATTAGCACAAACAGGAACATCAATGGATTTAGACCCTGCTAACATGAAAACATTCCGAATATATATCCCTTCAATCTCAGCGATATAATATTCACTTTTGATTAAATGTTGCTTGCAATTTCTGAAACAATGGACTTGTGTAAGGATGGATGTACCTCAACAGTTCCTCGCTGTACTTGAAAAAGCATTGGACAAATTGTTATCTACAATACTTACATAAACACGAAAACTTCAATTGGTACTGCAACTCATCGCTAGTCCACATCCTGCTACACAAAGGAATTACTTAGATCGTTAAGTTCCTCTCCAAATACTGCACTTGTAAATTGGGGAAATGTCCAGCTAGGTGGAAAATGAAAATTGTGCGCGTCCATCACTTGTTTTAGATTCTCGTTGATACCGGCTTTCACCGCATCAACTGCGTTCTCATATAGAAGGTTTCTGCCTTGTACATTCCAAGGCCAATTGAAGAACAACCAGGCCCTGTATCCTTTGATATCCAAATTACAAGCCAACACAGTGTCGAAACTGCTAAGACAGATGGCAAATGCCTTGCATTGCATTGCAGCTCTTCTTCCTGAACAAAATTAGCTATTCGGTTTAATGACACTTTACATTGAGGAGCGAAGGCTCTGAGACACCTAGCAAGTCCGATATAAACATGTTCGCAAAAGGACGGACATGTGAGGCACTTGGCTCTCATGCGAGGGCCCATATAGGCACTTGGCTCTCATGGGAGGGCCCACATAGGGTCTGGATTCTTATTCTCTGTCTGAATGACATATTATTATTGTTAAATTTGGATACTCTTTAAATTAAATTATAGTAACTATAATTAAATTATGTCACACTATAAGTTTTTTGATAAACAAAAAGTGATATATATATATATATATATATAAATTAGCATACCTTGGATGTAAGAAATATTACTTGCCTGAACTTTGAGGATCTTACCAAGCTCGGTGGGCACTTTGAACAATACTTTTTAGCTTTGAATAAGCTCGCACTTTGATAAAGCATAGAAACTGGTCCGGGACAGAGAGGGACAATTACAAACGCGCAGAGACGCTGGGACAGAGGCAAAGGAGAGAGTCTATAGGGTTGAAGCGAGACTGACCGTTAGGGGCTTGTTTGTTAGGGCTGGCTTGTTAGGGGCTTTTACGCCATTCATGTTGCACATGAGCTACCACTTATTCAGTTCTCTTTTTAGTACGTTGTGTTCAGTTGCATTCGATTCACATAAGAACCCTGAAGAAAAGCCGTGAAGGATGACCCGAACCATTTGCGCATAGAGTTAAAATTCTGAAATTAATTTAAACAACAATTTATTAGTTTTGGCAGTTCATGCTGTCAAGAAATTTCTCAGAAATAATGGTTATTGAATAAAGTTCCAATTTTTTCTTGCGTGAAGTTATGAAATTAATTTAAACAACGATTTCTTAATTTTGGAAATTAGTAATTTAACTTGTCAAGAAGTTGCTCAAACCTTCACAACTTCGGTGGCACTCCGCACAGAGCCGCCTCAGAACTGATGTTGGTCACAGACCCCTTTGGATTGAACCTCCTCCCGAATTGGTGTTCCTCATGTCTTGGATTAAGGGCATTAAAACCAATAGGGAGAGTAATTGTAGACATTACTGTACTTTGAAAATGAGGTAGATAATATACATTTTCCCTTTACTACCTGCACTCCTTACCTACTCGCATAACCTGAGCAAAATTCAATTCTTAAAGAATACAACTATAGAAACATAGGCCTGAGGCTTAACAAGGTAGAAAAGGTCAAGAAGTTTGATTTCTTTCTTTAGGTAGAAAGCGTATAGATAATTTAGAGAGAGCTTAGACCCTCATTCAGTGGGAGGTAACTAAACAGAAATATATGAAAAAATACTTTGACAGCAACTGAGTGTCTGTCGCACAAAACTGAGTGAGAATCTGCATAAATCTTCGTTAAGGATTCTTCAGGGCATTAAAAACTGTTGAAGGGGAATGCTATAATCGATTCTACCATTTGACAGATCAGTGAACTTATTATGCTTAACACAACTCTGTAGCACTATGTTGCCAAAGGATACAAAAATATCTAAAAGCACACAGGCTGCAGCATCCACCAGCCATGGCATATTTGGGTTCAACTTTTTCCATTCCAATGTCTTTACCAAAATGCTGCGATATACACGTACAACCATATTTCACAAATACATCAGCTACTTCTTTCTCAGAATAGACTAATTCTTTAGAAGTGGAACAATCCAATTCTATGACCAAAAGAAAGACAATAGAATTACCTGGCTACGTAGGCTGCATTTCCAATTAGCGCAAACAGGAACATCAATAGATTTTCTGTCCCAGGTGGTGGCCTTGCTCCTGCTTTTGGAACTTGCTGCATCTGGTGGAACTACTTGCTTTGATTTTGCACCTGAAATGCCAGACTGTTTGGTATACACCTAAGATGGTCGTCGCTGGTTCAAGGTCTTCATATAGACCACGAGCAGAAGAATTGAAGCTAGAACTAGTTAGCATATTCGA
>APFE030781605.1:166344-176699 GCA_000404065.3 Pinus taeda
CATAGATGTTCCTCAAAAAGGGTAAACAATCAAATGGAGGCGTATGATCGGCTAAAAAACAGAGTGGAGGTGATGATGAGAACACGACCAAGGCTCAAAAGCTGATGATAATGCATTCACAATGGTTATTTACCGGAGATTGGTTCATTTTTTAACGAGCTTAAACTCTGGGGGAAACTTTTGCTCATTGCTTAGGTTTGATTTTTAACGAGCTTGAACTCCACATAAAAACTGCTCGTGCCAGTCATATAATAAGGATATCTCATCTATAGATGCCATTTTTTATGGAGCTTGAACCTTTCAAAGCTTTGCCCTGCATCCTTTCTTTATGCAAGTTAGGAATGACCAATCCTACGAGTTTAAAGGGTTTGAGAATCTACAAACTAAGAAAATAAATGGTCGCTCTTCACTCGCATGCAAAAAGGTTTGCATGCCCCCAGGTATAGTGAAACATTTCCTAGCTACCATTTAGAAGTTCTCGCATCTGCAAGATAGTTTCCATCCACATAGCAGATAGAAACACTTCCTGGCTTAGTCCATCTGGACAAAGGTGTTTCTAAATACCAACCACCTAACCTTGATGAAGGAATCTTATTCCAGTCTAATTCCCTCTTCCTCTACAGACGGGTATTGGACCAGTCATTTTCCTTCTTGGAAACCTACTCTACACCTAGAGTTTCCCTGTCGGAGCAAGCCAAGGTGCATGCCCCCTAGGTTTCAGTCATGTCCTCTCGAATCACTCGCGCTCTTCAGGTGGATGGACTGGAGATTGATGAGACATTCCTTGCGTGAAAATACCATTTAGGGATGGAATTTTACTATTAGCTATGTGTGAGCCAGGGAACAAAAGCTGGTCTACGAGCTGGACCACTCGGCCTTCATGCAGAAAACACATTACTCTAAAGAGTGAGGAGACAATGGCTCCCATGCTATAAATATAGTCGTGCCCAAGGAGTATATTATAATCTAGAGGTCCTTGGACAACCCTTACGTTCATATAAACAGTTTTCCTTCTAAACGTTATGGGCACATTGGGAAGGATCCCTAACGGTTGACTGGTTCCTTTGTTGAAGCCTGTCAGATTTCTCATCTCAGGCAGAAGCAATGGCGAACCAAGCGCTTTCCAAGCAGTTGAGGAAAGGATACTCACAAAAGCCCCTTCATCTATGGTGGTACCAGCAAGTTCCATCCTGTAATCTTGTACAATGATTCAGAATGGTACCCTAGCTGGTAAACGGGGTCTGTATAGTAGATTACAATCGAAGGAAACGACTAGGTTGTTTGGAGGTGGGATCGAATAGACGGCCGGATACAACTTTGACAAATTTCCTTCCTGCGGTAAAGGAACGGGTAGACTGCCCCCATGTTCATCGGAGTCTGTGTTTACGAAAAGAATTTGAACGGCGTCGTTCTTATTCTCTTCGGTGACTGTATCATCTGAAGATGGACCTTCTGAAGGCAAGACCAGGTCAACTGCCGCCTCGACATTTTTACTTTCGTCTAGTATGGATTCAGAGGGTTTATCTTCAATGATAGATTCTTCGACTGACCATAATGACGTGTCAGTCAGATTTTCAACCAATGATGGACCCAACAAGAGTTTCTTATATCCAAGAGGAAGCCATAGCGGTGAAGCCAGATGGTTATCCAAAACTCTTTTAGCTTCATCTAGGAAGGGACAACAGTGGACGATGTGATCGCCCTCACACAGTTTACAAGGAAATTTGCATTTCCTTTTCTGTCTAGATACTTCGCTTTCACTAGTTCACAATGTACTTTCAACACGATCGGAGGTTGATCACACCGGATTGTGCAAACGAGGAGACCATTCCCTTAAGATCCGAGGGATGCAAGGACAATCTCGATGATAGTGGTCTCCTCTACAAATGACACATGGAGATTTAGGCTTGGACGGTGCAGTGTGTGGATTTTCGCTAGACAATGCATGGTTGCCCCTTTTTGCCTTTGGTTCCTTCTTCTTCTTTTCCTTCTTCTCCTTCCCCTTCTTCGCCTTCTTAGTTACTTGATTTTTAGCTTTACCAGCTTCATCAAGTGAAGAGGAAGGAGGAGAGGGAGAAATGGACAAAGTAGAAGGTTAAGGGGTAACTCTAGTATCATCTAGTTGCTGACTTGATTGCTCAGGATTTACGATATTCTGAATGACAGAGGTAGAGAAGAGCCATATGGGCAAGCCAATTGTCAACCCTGGAAGTGACAATGTGGCCATATGGGGTGCACCAACATCTCCCCAAGAGGAGAAAGGACTAGGATTTCCTCCAAGGGGAAATCCTTGGTTGGTAGACTCCATTTTTTCTCAACCTAAAGACCAACGAGGGAATTGTGATGTTATTCCGATTAAAATAAATTTTAGACGCTTTGACACAACTTGTTTTTTCAATTTTTAAGAGTCGAGAAAAAACAAAAGATGACTCTAGTCGCCTTCCATTTTTAATGAGCCTGAAGTGACAAGTGCTCAGATGGACCTTTTCCTTTAAGGAGTCTGAAAAGGAACGAAAGAGACTACTCTAGAAATCTAGACAGAGGGATTACCAAACCAATCGCAAAACTGCAGAATACTTTTTACGGTACAACAATCAATCTTCCCGAATGTTGGGTGCAGTGCATTGCGATCGATAGGGCGGCAGACATGACTTCCTAAGGATAAAGGATATAGTCTATTGTGGTCTTCCAATATATACTCGACGTATGTGGGAGCACAAGTCCGTACTTGCATTTGTTGTCTCAAAGAGGAGGAATCACCCAACCAACAATGAAAGTGATAGTTACCAGGATTTACGACGCCAGAATACGTCTCTAGCCTAGACTTCTAAATGTTGTGCGTTAGGTTCCAAAGCGTTTTTATGTTCATTGAATTTATTTTACAGTTGATCTTTCTTAAGAATTTTCCTTTCAGGTTCACCACGTGATGTAGATATACAATTCCTAAAATGCAATCTAAGATGATAAACAATCGTTTAATCTTCTTTTGCAATGAAAATCCTAGCTACTAAGGAAAGAAAAACAAGATTCTTTCAACAAAGAGCACAGAGCACACACTAAATGCACTGTCCTAAATCAAACCAATAAGCAGTCTAAATGCAAATGCACATGCCTGCATTTGTTTTCAGCCTTCTTAATGTGTGAATGACAAGAAGAATGCTAAGTACAAATCTGAATTATCTTTTCAAAGCGACAATACTAACAAATTTCTCTTCAAAACGAAGTGAAGATAACGACGACACTTTCCAATTTCGAATTGAAAATTAGTTTCGACACTTGAAAAACTACTAATTCAAATCACATACAAGAGTAACAGTATAATCGACCATCAAGAACAATAGGATTATCTTCTATGACTGAAAACGACACTTGCGACACTTCCAAATCAAGAAATGACAGTCCGATTATGCTACTTCTTTGTAAAAGAGAACTGAAAATGACGCATAATACATAAAAACATTTACAGTTCTTTGCACAATGGAGGCAGAATGATGGAAAGGAAGGGGGTTTCCACAGTGGTATACTAATCACAGATAGAAAAACTCCTGAATAGAGCTGAAGAGAGTGAAGAAAAACCAAAGTTTGAAGGCAAAATTAGCCTTTTTTGACCATTGCACCTGTAACACAGGGAATCCAGTATACATCCCACCTACTGCACATGGGAGGTGCAATGCATACAGACTTCCTTGAAGAGAGGGTGCGATGGTACCAGTGCGAGACTTTTACTTGGTCTTTGGTCACAATTTGTAGTTTAGTTCAGGGATTTAGGCCGAGCAAGTGATGTTCAGTAAATATAAATCACAGATGCTGATCTAATGAGGTTACTAGAGCCACCACTAGGGCAATTAGGGTGTTTATAGATCGATTGTTCAATTTATAAAAAAAACTCAAAGATAGACTGAAGCATCATTGATCTACTTTGCACTTGCATAGAAAATGCAGTTCGAAGGCTAGCTGGCTTGACTTCAGGCTCCGTCTGTAAGTTTATAAAACAAACAAATATATACTAGAAAACAATCTATTCGCTCCCCAGTGGAGTCGCCATTTTTTTATTAGGAAATCTAGTGTCCACTCGGAGCTGCTAGTTCCACTAAGACTGGTAGCTATCTTAGAAACAAACAAACTAAATCTACTTTCACTTTCCTTTATGAGAAGTAGATAAGAGGGGAACAAAGGACACCAACCTCAGTCTTGTGCTTGGTTCCTCTCCTTTCTGATAGATCTTTGCCGCTTCTTCTTCGTCTACCCAGCTTCAAAGAGCACATATGGAATCAAAGTAGCATAATACTATCTAAGAACAGAGATCTACATTCATAAGCAATACAGGACCAGATATGTATTGACCACACAAATGCATATATCATCAAACATACAAGAATGTGGAGGAAAACTTGAATAGCTTTATTAATATCAAGAACAGAAAAGAGGATTACAACCAATTGTTCTGACCCAGCATCATCCTCTAGCATGAAAGCCCTTCTTCACCTCATGTAAAGCTTAGATCACCCAACACTATGATGTTGCACCAGGAAACCAACAACACTTCCTTACAAGATACAAGATTCCAGCCCCCTGGATCTCTGTGATGAGGGATCCATATATAGATGATTGTAGGGGGGTGAGTCAGCTTCTGGGATTTTGATTAGTTTCCTCTCTCTGATAGTTCTTGACTCCACTTGGAGATTGATGATCTCTTACTCATCCCTGGGTGAATTCAGAAAGGCAAGTGTCAAAGGAGAAGTTTCTGGAAGATTCTATGATCCTCCACCTCACAAACTGTCTCTGCCATTTGTCCATTCTCGCCCATTGCACCCTATAGAAGGGCTTTCCAGTATGCATCACACCCTTTACATTGAGTAGGTGAGATGCATCACACCCTCTACATTGGGCATTCTGTATGGTCCAGTTTTGATCAGTTTTGAGCAGTTTTCTGTGGAGAACTTCTGGGAGATGATGTAATCAACTGACCTTGTTCCTTTAGGAAGTGAAGCAACACTTTTAGGGACTTAGGAGCCTTTGGTTTATGGACATTTATGATTGGGGTTGCAGTGCCCAAAAATGTCTATAACACTAATGCACATACAATCAATCAATCTTTAACAAGAATGAATAATTTACAATAGTTCCGTTTTGAAGGAAAGAAAGACTTTTACGACACTTTCTTTCGAACAAAGATTAATCGAATATAATCTAACTTTGACTATGGATCAATAATGACAAAGAAAACATTTAAGAAACATTAATCAACCAAGTCAAAGTAGGGCTAGCAAAGGAGATAAAAACTTGTTTTCTGAGACATGACATTCATTGCTCAATCAACAAGCAATCAAACACAGGTAATTTGGCAAAAACTCAATCCAAAAGTGGGAAACTGACCCTAGGAGGATCAACGCAACCTTGAATGGGAGACAATGCACTTCAGAGCATTGTCCCTAAGCCAAGGATGCACTACAACGCACTGTGTCCCTCACAAGCCTGCATTGGTGATAGTAAGCCATTTGAAGAGGCAATTTGACATAGTTTTGACCAAAATTCAATGAAAAAGCGCTGAAATACAATCAATGAACACAAGAAGGGTCTACAAGAGTGTCATAGGAGGTGGATAAGCTACTAGAAAGGATGATCTTCCCCAGTAGAGTCACCAATTTGTTTTGGAGAATTTGGTATCTACGGATAAATACTAATTCCCTAGATAAGTAGCCATATCTAGAACAACAATTTAAAGCACTTTAGCCTTTTCCTATAAGCAATAGATAAACCAAAGAAGATGAGAAGACCTACTTGTAGTTCCTATTTCCTCATATCTCCTTTGTATCGATCTTATCACTCCTTCCCGTACTTAACACACTTGAGAAGTACCTGTGAACATCAACAGAAGACAAAGAACCGATCAAAGCAAAAGATCTATTAAATACAAGTAAAAGGAATCAGATACATTCACACATATAAGAATCATATAACAAGATAAGCATATGGGAAAATGGTTCAAATACTTTATTGAAATAAAGGAAGGAATTACAACCATCAAGTCTAATTCGAAGTCACTCCTCCAGCTTGGATCCCATCCACATCACATCAAAAGCATGACAAACTTGTAGCATAACAATACTTGTCTCAAAGTCAATTCTCATAGCAACACTATCTCCTTAGAATTCAACATAGTCCAGCCCCTGATCACTTAGATGAGTGGTCAATTTATAGGAGGATGAAGGATGTTATGTCATAAATGGGGGTACTGAATAGCCTTCCATACTTAGAATTAGTTCCATGGAGGAAGGGATGAGAGGATATAATCCATCTTAACTCATTCCTCATCCATTTTCGAGCTCACAGGAGTTGATAAGTGAGGGAAATTTCTAGATGACTCTAAGAGAAGAATATTCCCCAAACCCTATGTGAATTTCGCTCAATCTTTCCCAGCGTAGGTGAAAGAGGGCCTAAGTGCTCTGCAGAGCACCTTGGCATGGACTCAACTACTCTGTAGTGCACCCTTACATGGGCCTACCTATGTTGGTCCCTTTAGAGGTCATTTTAGGATGTCTTCAAGTCATGAAACTATGTGGGAAGGAGGCATTCAAAAGGGTGATTTGTTTAGGGCATGTAGCAACTGAAATTAGGGTTTGATGAGCCATAAAAGACTAATCTAGATGATGGGAGTGATGTGCCCAAATGGATTTGTAACAAAGAGGAAGGTTGTTGGCAACACAAAGGCAGAACAAAGTTGCAAGATCAAGAAAATCGACTGATGATGAAAGCAACTTTGGAGACTCAGGTTATGAGGTGATGATGTGTCATGAAGATCACACGAAGACATAGAATGGAACAAAGAAGGAGTTGCATGTGCTGAAGCAAAAACTCGAGAAAGAACATGAAGCTGCATAGATAGATGAATGAGTTGCAATAGGAACCGAAACAACAGTGGGCGCAAGTGCACTCACGGATGAAACTGTGCCTGTATAAGTTAAAGATATATCCCAACAGCTGGCACAAAACATACATGGTGAGCAGTGTTGTTGATCATATGCAAGGGATTCATGTCATTGTGTGCACGCATGTGATCCAACCCATTCAACACACTCACCAAGGCAAAGACAAGAAGCAATTCCAACTGGATCTGAACATGTACTTCGGCAAGTTAATGTGCATGACCACCAACACACACTTGAAGATCAACATGGAAACTATGCATCAGTCTACACCCAAGAAGACCATGCACATGTTAGCAGAAGAGTTGGATGAAGGAGTCGAATCAATGCACCTGTTACAATGGAGGCAAGAGTTTGTTTTAGCAAGATGTCACCGTGAGGTGCATGCACACCATCACTGACGACCAAGCTTGGCATCAGATCACCACCTTCACCATCACAAGCATGTCAAAGAGTTGTTCTCATCACAATGGACCAAGTGTTAGTGATGTCTTGCATGGCTTTCTCAAGCCATGTTTTCTTGCATGAGTACGTGTGCATTGTAAAGTAACGTCATCTTAAGTGTAATTCAAGTGTCAATAGTTGGATGTAACAGTCATAGAGTAGATGAAGAGTCATGAGGGTAGATGAACTGTCACAAAGGGGAATGTCAAGGGAAACCCCACCCTTTGTTATAAATAGTCCCTCATAACTCATTGTATAGGCTTTTGGTTAGCCAAGCTTCTGATAAGACTATCTTGGAAAGAGCTTGGACAATATTGTAATGCGCCTTAGCTTCTCCACTGCACGGAGCTAGTTCATCTCTTTGGAGGAGCAGGCGGATGTGGATGTAACGTTTCACTGTTGGGGCTAGCAGGTTTACATGGATGTATTGTATGATTGGAACTTACACTTCTTTATATAATAGGAGCCACCACATTTTCATGCATATGTTGTTATTGTAGTTGGACTGCTCTGGTTGCTTTAATGATGTATCTTGTTTAACTTACATATTTTTTTATGAACTGCTTTGTATGCAATTATATGAATCGTGTTGTAGATGTGTTGTTGGTTTAACCATCACTTTGGATTGTCGACTAATTTGTTTTCCAACTTGTGATGCATCTTTGCTCGTGTGTTCCCTTCCCAGCTGAGTACTGATACAAGTTGTCGAGGGGCACACTCATCCCAACCCACTTGTGACCAACTCACTGCAATGGTCACACCCTTGCTATTGACAGAGTTATCTTACTTTCCTATGTGTGACATCACGGTCAAGGCATTACCTTATGACCCACTGTCGGGACTCCTACACCAAATGGACTGAGGTCTAATTGGGACTTATTACTGAGGAGCTCCCCTTGACATGTTGGTGAGTCCAACACTGTCAACATTTCTAGCAATAGAAGGAGGGCCATATGACAAGCTATGTCCTCTCATCCAGTTTTGAACCTTTGCATACCTTTCATGGATTCTTGTACTCTTCTTCCCCCCCGGTGTTTTCCGAATCATGAAGAAGTCTCCATCACAGGGGAGTTTTCGATCTCTTGTGCACTTTCACATATGATGGTGAAGGTGAGGTGGCTTGGCCTGAGTACTTACATGACTTCATTTCCATGCTTCATGAGGAAGATGGGTGTTCTGACGAACATGCCATCTTGCTGCTTGCATATGCACTTCACGAATCTCCATTTCATTGGCTGCTCAGCTTATCGGTTGACAGTGTGGACTCATTTGAGCACTTTTGTGATCTTATTGAAGACACGTTCTATCATTTTGATCCAGACCATATTGACCGGAAATTGTTACAGCAATGGAGGGCTCCGCATGAATCGGTTATTAATTTTTGGCAATGCTTCGGTGACTTTCAGTTTGAAGCTCTGAGGAGCCAGATGAAATTTTCTTATCTTTGGGACCAGTTCGAGTATTTCCTTAAGAAATTTGCCCGTCCCAAGAGAAAGTTTGAAATCAAGCCTCATTCAACATTCTTCACTGATGGAGCTGCGCAATCTCATGTGGATGCGGGCACTATCTCCACTGACTATCTGCCTCCCTCTCATTCAATAGATCCACCACTACCTAGTGATGTTGAGGATCATGCTCACACACTTGTTCATCTTTCACATTCTCCCAACATCACTTCACTCAATTTTTATGCAAATTTGGTTGTGAGTCCTTCGAGTTCTCATATGCTTTCTTTTCTTCAACCTCCATCTTCGCACTTGGGTGTTCCTCTGGATGATGTTGTCTTGTGTTCGTCCATTCTGGACTCTTCACTTGTTGTGACTGAGGAACAACCCATTGATGGATTTGGTGTTGCACAACCAACATGCACTGTCATTCATGAAGAGTATGAGTGGGAGCTTGAGCATCAACACTCAACGAAGGATGACTCCCTTTCATCTGAGCCCCCTCCATTCTTTCCTGACCTCTTTTGTAAACTTGCCATCCATGATTTTGCACATGTGTCTTCGTCCACGAATGCACCCATTATTGATCACTCGCAGGACTGACTAGATGTTGGTCTGTCATTTGGCAATAGAGAGGATAAGTTATTCGTTGAAAATCTGCATGATCTTTCATCTGTCTTTTCCAGAGACACAGAGGACGAGTTTGTTCAATTTTCATCTACGCCTCTGTTTGATACATTTGATCATGAGGATGCCGATGAATTGATTGATTTTTCCGATCGTGGCGGTCGTGATCCATTTGTTTCCATATTTGATCATGATCATTGCTCTATCACAATTGATCTTTCGAAGCCACCATTTATGATGATATACCTAATGATGAAGTTGAAACACCCAAGACCATCGAGGCACTTTAGCCCAAGCTGATGGTTATGCCAGGTCCTCGCTCTATTGGGGTTAGTCTCACTTCTGATCATGAAATTGTTCAATCACCTAAGGCTCCTCATCGCTCATCTGTATGCATTGAATTTCCATATCACACACATATCACATCTTCTCCACTCGAATTATATGATCTCATCGCTCATTCATTAGAGGAATCTTAGATTACAAGCACTCATTCGCGACACAATTTGTCTTTGTTTCTTTCATTTGCTTACATGTCATAGTCAAGAGTGTGCTTATTTGTTGTAGCTCCGATACCAATTGTTGTAGATCTGATCTGAAAGTATAAGACAATGCAAATAAAACCAGAAATAATATGAAATGACTCTTTATTGATTAAACCCTTAAGGTAGGGCAACACCATACATTCACTCCTTAAGGAAGGAGAACACTCGACAAGCCATATGCCTATTCATACAATATTCATTCACTATTTCTTGACATCTCTCCAGGTGGAGTCTCTAGCCTCTATATAGGCCTCATACATACAATACCATGGATCATTACCATGGTTCCATCATCCCATCGACTAATACCATGGGCCCATTACATTATTACTAACTACTTGTGGTCCCTTACATGATATGGGTTAACC
>APFE030781610.1:6729-18631 GCA_000404065.3 Pinus taeda
ATAGACTAGAGATGAGTTGGGTGAATTAGTTATTAATTAATTCACAAGTTATTAAATCATAATACAACTAATGAATACATCAGTTAACTCAGTTGCATGTCAGTGCATGTTCAATTCAGCAAGGGCAGGTGTTAGAGAATCATATTGCTATCAGTTGTGACTATAGTTGTGCATCAGATCTTGCACAATCAAGGGATTGAGTATGCCAATGAGTTTGCTCACATATTTTCCCACATTGTAGCTTGTGCTCACGTGATTTAGCCAATTAAATACGTGGTTGCCTTGGAATTATCATCAGTTCTTGAGCAGGTATTGAGCAGCGGAGGCAGGCAAGCAGCGAAGGAGATTTTGAGCCAGTGATTGATTCAGATCTGAGCTGTATTGTGTGTAACAGAGGTGGAGATACTTGTGAGAAGTATTATGCTGTGCAATGTTACATGACTCAATCATTAATATACAGATAGTTGGGGTTTTTAGCGAGATGCTTTCCCCGGGATACATACCGTGTTAATGTGTGAATGCTCTTGATGTTTTATTGTTATTGATGTTGCTATATTTATGATCAACGTAGAGGAGCTTATGTATTGTGTATGTTTTTTCCACAATAGTACATGATCAGGATAATCTCCATTGAATATGTGTTAAATTATTCAAAATTTCTGCATGGGTTCCTATACCTGGGTGTGATTCTCGCAGGACATTGGACAACATTGACTTTTCTGGGATTCAGCTATTGCAATATTCCTAAGCAAGGAGTAAAACTCCTTTCGGAGTAAAAAAAAATAAAAGTCTGAGACCCTCCTGGGACGCTTATAGGAGACTTAGCCCATCAGAATCACGACGACGAGATGAGCAAGGTCGTACCATTCAATTGTTAGCGTCAAAAATTTCAGGCAGTCCCAAATTTTAAGTGCACCAAATCGGTGCATGGTACAAACTAGAGCTCAAGCTATGGCCAATGAGAAGATCGACAACCTTGAAACAAAGTTGGACTTAATACTGTCATCGCTCAAGAACTTAGTTGACACACTCGCAAAGGGTAAGTGGGAGGAATGAGCAGAGGCATATGTTTTGCATGAAAACATGGAGGGAAAGTCTAGCCATTCTCTTCACCTCTTTAGCAACCACCAACAGTCCCAGACGCGACCACCCAAGCTGGACATGTATAAGTTTGATGGCTCTCATCCAACCACATGGCTAGCACAAATGGAGCAATATTTCACACTGAATCACATCAGAGATGATGTGACTCAGCTTAGTGTGGGTAGCATGTACTTGGACAATAAAAGATGGCAATGGTGGCAGTGGCATCAACGTTGCTATGGAAGGCTTGTGACTTGGCAGACATTCGCAAAAGCTCTTACAGATTGCTTTGACCATGAATCTAACTTTTTGGGTCGTCTCACTAAGCTCCGACAGACAGGAATAGTGAACAAATATATTACAGCCTTAGCTTTCCACACAAGAGGTCTATAAGATCAATTCTACTTGGAATGTTTTGTCAGTGGTCCCAAAGAAGCCATACAAACCCACGTCCGACTGCAACACCCTACCTCATGGCTGCATGCGTGCACGATAGCTCGTGAAGTAGAATGGGTGTTAGCGGCCTAGTCCAATCGCCCAAATTTCATAGCCAAGAGTCACCCCACCCAGGCTCAAAGCGACTCAAGGTTCAAAAGGTGTCACCAGCAGAAATGGCGGAAAGAAGAAACCAAGGATCGTGTTACTACTGTGATGTGAAATACTCCTCCGGGCATAAATGCAAGGAGCCCAAATTCTTTCAAAGTGATGCTACTGATCATAGTTCATCGAAGGAAGCCCCACCACTTGAGGAACTAGAGAAGGAAGATGAGGACAACTAGTCGGACAATGTACCTGAAGAACCAGTTATCTCGCTTCATGCTTTGGCAGAGATTTCTTCTCCCCAAACTCTCAAAATTAGAGGTTTTATTAAGAATCGCTCGATAGTAGTCTTGATTGATAGTGGCAGTATGCATAACTTTATCCATCAAAGACTCGCGGAAGCAGTGCATTGTTTTGTCCGAGTAGTCTCTAACTTCCATGTCCAAATTGTTGATGGGGGACAATGAAATGTGAAGGCCGCTGTGAAAATGTCAAACTTCAAATAGGGGATTATTAGTTAAAGACCCACATGTTTTCCATACACATGGGAGGGTGTGACATTGTCCTGGGTGTTGAATGGCTTCACACACTTGGCCCAATCACAATGGATTTCCAGGAGTTATATATGAGCTTTAAGCAGAATAACAACACACATACCCTCCACGGACTCCAGGCGGGTGATCCCTCTATCATCAGCTCACATAGGATGGAGAAATTGTTAAAAAAGGGCCACCATGGAGTTATAGCCCAATTTAATGCCATCCAGGCCTTCGCACCCACTTCTCTTCATATTCATCCAAAGATGCAACAGATCTTAAACAACCATCTGCCAGTCTTTGCAAGCCTCATGAGCTTCCACCCTCGAGAGGAGAACATGATCATAGCATTACTTTGGTCCCAGGGGCCCAACCACCAAATGTGCGCCCATATAGATATCCGTTCATCCAAAAGAATGAAATTGAAAAAAATCATCAAGGAACTCTTGGAAGCAGGCATCATTCGTCCTAGCATTAGTCCTTATTCATCGCCTGTGGTCATGGTGCTCAAAAAAGATGGAGAATGGCGTATGTGTCCAGACTTCAGGGCCCTCAACAAATTGACAGTCAAAGACAAATTTCACACCCTAGTTGTCGATGATTTGTTGGATGAACTAAATGGGACTTAATTCTTTACTGAGCTCGACCTTCGCTTGGGCTATCACCAAATTCGCATGAAAGAAGTAGACATTCCAAAGACTGCTTTCCGAACTCTGAAGACCATTATGAGTTCTTGGTCATACCATTTGGTCTTTATAATGCCCCATCCACTTTTTAGAGCCTTATGAACCACCTGCTCAAACCATATCTCAGAAAATTTGTCCTTGTTTTCTTTGATGACATCCTCATCTACAGCCGCACCTGGGCCATACATCTTCAACATGTACATATGCTCTTGCAACTGCTTCGAAAGCATAAATTATTTGTCAAGATGTCCATGTGCTCTTTTGGCATTGAAGAAGTTGAGTATTTGGGCCACATTGTGGGGCGTAAAGGTGTCAGGGTGGACCCCAAAAAGTTCCAGGCAATGCAGGATTGGCCTCAACCAAAGACCTTGAAGAGCTTGAGAGGCTTTTTGGGTCTCAAGGGCTACTATCGCAAATTTGTCCACAATTATGGTCGCATTGCTAGACCCCTCACTCAACTTCTCAAGAAAAATTCATTTCTCTGGAATGATGAAGCGCAACAGGCATTTATTGCTCTCAAACATGCCATGTGTTCCACCCCCGTATTAGCATTACCCGACTTCACCAAATCTTTTGTGATTGAATGTGATGCTTCAGGTACAAGTATTGGTGCGGTCTTAATGCAGGAAGGTCGACCCTTGGCCTTCACTAGCCAACAACTAAGTCGAACAAATCTAGGACAATCTACCTATGAGAAGGAGATGATGGCCATCTTACATGCAGTAGATACCTGGCGACCATACTTATTGGGGCGGCATTTCCAAATCCACATAGACCATCAAAGCCTTAAATATTTTTTGGAACAACTCCTATCCTTGCCACAACAAAATAAATGGCTTGCCAAAATGTTGGGATATGATTATGAGATCATTTACAAGAAAGGGTGCGAAAATGTAGTAAAAAATGCGTTATCACGCCAATTTGAGGAGGAAAGCACCCTGCTCGCAATCTCCCTTCCCATTCCAGAATGGATTGAAGAGGCTTGCAAGGAATGGTTTTCACATCCCTTTCTCTCCCAACTCATTAATCAATTGCAGGCGGATCCAAATTCCACAGCGGGCTACTCTTGGTAGTATGAGATTCTTCGCTACAAGGACAGAGTCGTGATATCACCGACATCCACCCTCAAAAGCCACATTTTGGCGGAGTTGCACTCATCTCCCACTACAGGCCATTCAGGCTTTCAAAAGACTTATTCTCGCACTTGACGTTCATTCTTTGGATAGGCATGAAAAAGGACATTCTTACTTTTGTAGCTGAGTGTGACGTATGTTAGCGCCACAAAGGAGAAATAGTCAAATCCCCAGGCACATTACAGCGATTGCCCATCCCGGCCTCAATCTGGACAAAGGTTTCTATGAATTTCATTACGGGTCTTCCAAAGTTAGGAAACAAATCAGTCATCATGGTGGTTGTGGATAGACTTTCTAAGTATGCTCATTTTTGCGCACTACCCCACCCTTTTACACTGACTTTGGTCGCTCAATCTTTCATGGACCAGATCTTCAAATTGCATGGCATGCCCACTTCCATTGTGTCTGATTGTGACTCGATCTTCACTAGTAACTTTTGGCAGGAACTCTTCAGGCTACAAGGTACCCAACTACAACTCAGTACTTCATATCATCCCCAAACTGATGGTTAAACTCAAGCAGTCAACAAATGTCTGGAGACCTACCTTAGGTGTTTCGCTTTAGAAAAGCAACATCTATGGGTACAGTGGTTACCTCTAGCCGAATGGTGGTATAACACCAACTATCATGGCACCACCAAAATGACTCCATATGAAGCAGTTTATGGTCAACTCCCTCCTTCACCTACTTCTTATATCAAGGGATGCTCGAAGGTACAAGCAGTGGATCAATTCCTACAGAATCGCACAACCATGTTGGCCCCCCTCAGAGAGAATCTCCATCAAGCTCAAAATCGCATGAAGAAATAGGCAGATCAACATCGTTCAGAACGCTAATATTAAGAAGGGGATCATGTATTTTTGAGGCTACAATCATATAAGGGACCACAATTAGTTGCAAATGGGCCATGGTATTAGATAGATGGTATTAATAAGAACCATGGTATTGACCAATGGTATTGCATGTATGAATCCTATATAAAGGATAGAGACTCCCCTCAAGGAGCATCGTGTCTTAATTTGTAATTGAGCCCATATCTATTGGAGGTTGCCCCCTCGAAGAGGCAAGTGAACATTGCTTTCCTTTCTAAATAATAAAATACTTGTTGTTATTTCTTATTGTTCTGTGTTCTAGGTATATTTCTCGCATATTTGGTATTCTGGTATCTTCTTCCAGGTCAAGAGTATAACATACTGAGAGTTGGCTAGCTGTGAGAGCTAAGGCTTTGTATAATTCTTATGTATTTCCACTATGTATGATAATACAATAGTGTGGGGTTTTTATCTAAGACTTTCCCCAAAGTATTTTCATGTGTATTGTGCCATTGATTCTTCTTCTTCTGGTTATATTGTTTAGCTCGATCTTTAAGCTTCAGCAAATTAATAGTAGAAGTAGGTTATAGTATTCTACTTTGATTTATATTGCATTATCAGGTTAACCTATCACATATTTTCTACAATGTGACATTTCTCCCCTTGATGTTTGTGATATATTATTAAGCCAACCATACTTGTGGAAGTGACATGTTGTGTATGAGTCAAGGCCTCGCACTCTTATTATTACCTTTGGGAAATAAGTTGTATAGGATACTAGAGGTAGGACCGCCTACTGTCATCTCTTTGGTTACTGCAAAACAATGCACTAAGCTCATTTCCAAAACCGGGAAATTTGTTTTCCTAATGATATGCCCTTAGGGAAAGAAGAAGATGGTAGCCACGACCTCCAGAGATGGTCGCTCCACACAACAACAACAAATGGGCAAGGTTGTGGAGGAGTACGAGGGCATCTTCACCTCCCCAGCAGGGGTGCCCTTGCACTCTCAAGTCAATCACTCCATTGATTTGACCCCAGGTGCATCATTGCCTAATGGACCAATCTATTGACACTCTGTTATGGAGAATGACGAAATCAAGAGGCAAATTTAGGAGCTGTTGCAAAAGGGTCACATCCGACCAAGTTCATCGCCTTGTGGGAGCTTGATCATGTTGGTACAAAAGAAGGATGAGACTTGGAGACTTTGTATTAACTATCGGGGGCTGAACAATATCACTGTCTGGAATAGGTACCCGATCCCACGAATTAATGACCTTCTAAACCAACTTAAGGGGGGAAATATTTCAACAAGATCAACTTGAAGTCCAGATATCACTGGGTATCAATCGAACCCTCTGATGTGTGGAAGACTACCTTCAAAGCCAAGGAGGGACTTTTTGAATGGTTGGTTATGCCTTTCGGGTTGACGAATGCTCCTGCAACCTTCATGAGGCTGATGGATGATATCTTGTGACCATTTACCAACTCATTTGTAGTGGTATACTTGGATGACATCTTTATCTTCAGCCAGAGTTGGGAAGAGCACCTCCACCACACTTGATAGGTTCTCCAAACACTGCGGCAACACAAGATGTGTGCCAATTTGGAGAAATGCACTTTTGGTATGACCCAGGTTTAGTATCTGGGATACATTATTGATGAATGGGCGGTGCATGTGGATCTAGCCAAGATCCAAGTCATTCGGGATTGGCCAACCCCAATCACTTTGATAGAGCTCTGTAACTTTCTAGGCCTTGCCAATTTCTATTGCAGGTTTGTGTTGGGGTTCTCTCATATCACTTGACCTTTGAGTCAAGTCGCCAAGGGAGGAGTGAAAGAAAAATTATTTTGGTATGAATCTCATCAAAAGGCATTCACAGAGTTGAAACATCACCTCTGCTTTGCACCAATGCTCACATTACCAGACTTGCAACAACCATTTGAGATCGACGTAGATGCCTCTGACTATGCTATTGGGGCAGTCCTTACTCAACAGGGGCATCTAGTGGCATATCACAGTGAGAAACTTTTAGACACAGTCCGGAACTATCCCACTTATGACAAACATATGTATTCCATTATGCAGGCCTGTCGACAATGGAAGCATTACATTTTGGAGAAGGAAACAGTCATTCACACAGACCACCGACCCCTACATTTCATACAGATGCAAGGGAAGTTGCAGAATGATTTCCATTAGAAGTGGTCCACATACCTTTAATAGTTCCATTTGAATATCAAGTACAAGAAGGGCAACACCAATAATGTTGTAGACTGTCTCAGACGACCACTGATCATGGCGTTAACCACCATGCTCAACTCTTGTGGGCACGAGACTTTTGATTGGCCACTTCTCTACAAAAGTGACACAGAATTCGGCCACAGATACCAGACGCTCTTGGAGGGTCAGCAAGTTCCATATTTTCACCTCTAGGATGCCCTGTTATGCCACTTGGGACACCTTTGTGTTCCTTCAAGCGACCGTGCCAAGATGATTTGGGAAGCGTACTACAGTCGGGCTGTTGGGCATTACAGGGTCGAGAAAACAATGGAAGTACTTCAAAAGTATTTCTCTTGGCCGAATCTTCGACAAAATGTCGGGAAGTACATCAGATCCTGCACTGCCTATGCCATTGTCAAATCGACCATCAAGGAGAAAGGCCTCTATACTCCACTTCCTACCCCTAGTCGGCCTTGGGAATCCATATCCATGGATTACATGTCAGGCCTTCCTTCTACTAAGCATGGCAACGACTGTGTTTTTGTGGTCATCGAAAGATTCTTGAAGATGGTCATTATGGAGGCCTACAAGAAGAATATCACAACAGAAGCCACTACTAAACTCTTCTTTGAACAAGCATGGGTGCACTTTGGGATCCAATAGTCTATCATCTTAGATCAAGACAACAGGTTCCTCAGTAGATTTTGGTCCAGTCTCTAGTTGATGCTAGACACCAAGCTCACTACATCCACAACTTTCCATCTCCAAATTGATGGCCAGACAGAGGTCGTCAACATGATGATCATACACATTTTGTGCATGTACAACTCAAATCATCCACACACATAGGATGAGAGCCTCCCCTATGTCTAGCACAACTATAACCGGTCTCTCCACAACTCGACCGACCATAACCCTTTTCAAGTGGGCTTGGGATTCCAGCCACTATGTCCCATTGATGTGGCCATACCATTTGTGACTACTCAGGCATATTCAGCGCATGTCATGTTCGAAGTCGAAGGAAAACAACTTCATTGAGCACATCCAACACATCCACTAGTAGGTCCATGACATTCTGGAGAAATCAATTGCCAAGTACAAGCAGCAACATGATCAACTTTAGGTGCCACACAAGTTTCAGGTGGGCGACAAAGTTTGGTTGAATTTGCAGAAGGAAAGCCTTACCGAAGCCTATCGGAAACTCAGACCACTTCGATATGGTCCTTAAACTATTACCAAGTTTGTGGGAGACAATGAATTTGAGCTCAACATTTCCCCATTCCTTGGCCTCCACCTAGTGTTCAATGTGGACCACCTTCGACCATACTTCCCACCATTGTTGGACACATTAGACATTGTAGAACAGCTCACACCTACATAGTTAAATCCAAACTGCATGGAACAAGCCACAACTGATCGGATCATGGACACGTAGATCAAGAACACTTGACAATAAAGGATCCAACTATATCTAGTTTTCAAAGCAGGTCAACTCTTTCACCAGGGCAAGTCGCTCACTAGGGACCAAGTTTAGCAGAAGTTTCCTCATCATATGGAGGAAGTCAATACAATGGGGACCATTTCTTCCTAAGGGGGAAGGAATGATCCAAGTGGATATTGGTGGCCACCTGCCTATTCCACTTGGACCCCCACCATTTTTCTTTTAGTTTTTCAATTTCCTTATTTGTAGCACAGTTTACTATTTTTGGCAGTTTTTCGAGTCTTGAACTTCCGAAGCCGTTTTGAGGCCCTAAACAACATTTTTTTGGGAAAATTGGGGCTAACTTGTTCCATAATTTGATGTTGGACTTTCAAAAGTTTTATTCCTTAGATAAATCTTTCTAACGAGGTATTGTGCACGTCAAACAGAGATCATATGCCAAAGTTACGACTCCAGGAAGTTGATGTACCAATTTACCCAAACGGGGCCCATAGTTTGGCAATTCATCTCTTAGGGTTAGGTTTTTGGATGTTTAGGGTTTTCCATTATTTCTCAATAATAAATAGGCCTTTGAGCCTCATTGTAACATAGTTTAGAGGTATGTAGCCGCCACATCTCTTCTCAAAGAAAAACTACCATTGCCCAAGCTAGTCTTATTCCCATTATGTTTGTAAGCATATTTTAGTATTTGATATTAATGAAATGAAGTGTTATTTCTGCTGCATCTCTATATTTATGGTTATATCTGTAACTTGTTGCATTCCTGTTTAAATTCGTATCAAGAATTGACATCTCCGTTGTTATCAAATTTTGAAGCGTTGTGCCGACATCTTTGTTGTCAGCAAATTTTCCAGAAAAAAGCGTTGACATTCTCATTGTCAGCGCATTCTAAAAATAAACAAATAAGAAAATGCTGACAGCAAGTCTGTCGGCGAAATTCTTAACTCAGGCAACTAAAAAAACTGGCAGCGGGAGTATCAGTAATTACACTAGAAAAATCGAGGAAGAAGGAGCTTTAATAAAAGTGCATTTTTCACGAATGACTGGACATATTTTGCAGCAAAGGACCTATTTGCCTGCGAGGGAGTTGTTCTATCAGTAAGGGACCTATTTGCCTCATCAAGGGAGATATTATGAAGATACTTTTTCTTAGCCTAAATGTTAGCATATTTTCCAGCAAATAGTTTTATTTTAGAAAAACTTTATGTATTTAGATATATATTTTAGATACATCAACTTATAAGAATTCGCTATTTTTTTATTATTATTGTAATTAAGTCTGAAGCTATAATCTTGTGAATAGTTGTAGTAAATTCTACAAAGACAATTTCTAAAGAATGAAACGAGGTTGGATTTTACTTGAAAATATAGAATTCTGGTGTATTATTTGAGCAAATATTAAATATATACAGTGTTTGATAAGCATTTGCAGAAAATTCTTGTGTTGTAGTTCCCTGTTCGGTTTTTCTTTGTTTTAAAAACCTTCTTCATGTCTGGAAAACTTAGTATCTGAAATTGGGATTCTTTGTGCTCATGTTTCGTTATTTCTCAGGCATTAGTACTTATTGTTCAGTTACATAAAATATTGTTTTCTTCAGTTTTCTTCTTCCAAATCTCTCAAATTGTCAAAAGAGTTATTGCTACCCTTCTTTTTGTGTCTTACTCATTAAACCTATAACATGATCTGATAAGCCTAGATTCCATGCCCAATGGTTTATTTTCTAAATAGACCAACCAAATTTCATCATTCCGTAGACAAATTTGGCCTTAGAGCTTAAAGTAAAACATTATACTACAATGACCTTGAGTAGTTGAGTTTTTTAGGGAGAGATCCCTCTCCAGGTTGAAGGGAAAACTTTCAACCTCAAAGAGGTTTGAGGTTACCTTGGAGGTTTTCCCACAACTGAGTTTCCTCTAAGAGATGATAATACCTTTTGTTGTCTCAACATAATAACACCTCAAGAATAGAATCATCGGTTAACTGAACAGCTAGAGTCATCGGTTCAATAAGAGAAAAATTGACATAAGATTGATATCATTTCTCACCATCTGTATAGGGAAAGACACTCATAGTTTCATTAGTAGGAGAGCTAGTTTATTCAAATCTAATTCCGCTAGCGACCATTTAACGAGTCAATGTGTTACTCTCAGTTGGATCTACTCCATAACACTCGACAAGTTCATTTTTCGTAGCTTAAACGTCTGTCCCAATCGGTCCCCTTTAAGCCAGAACCTAAGTAGCCCATAGACAATGGTGAAAAATTTGTCCTATTGGTGCCATTTCAAATTCAAGAGCATGTGATTGATCTAAGGCATTGACCAATACACCATTCAATTTTGCCCCACCATCCTGTTTAAAGACCTGCTCAAGCGTATCTCTATAATCACATGCAAGCCAAATGTAATTCATAACATACCGAGTAAGAGGATGGATTGCCCATACAAGTACAAGATTCTTGGCCAAATCCCCCTGGATGACATTCTTGAGTTCTAAAAACGTCCCTCGTGTTGCTTCCCCAAGTCGAAATCAGACTGCAAAAGCTTCTGACCTCAATGTTGAACAAACTTCACCAGAAAATATCAAATTTATTTTGGGAATAAGATCCCATAAAGTCTTGAACATGTGCAAAGTGCAGAGGTCTGCATAGTGAAAGCTTGAAAACTTCCTTTGCATAATGGACTTCCTCTATAGTCCCACACATATGCCTACTTACACAAAGATAAACATACACAAAGCTTTCACTGTGCGAAGAGCTTTCATTATGAGAGAACAACCTTTAATCAATGCTAACCTATGAGTACTCGTGTCAATTAAACTACAGTTGAAGCTTGTGCTTAGAGCTTTGTGCGGAAAGCTTTTAATGTACGAAGAGCTTTGTGCGAAGATTTTTGTGCAGAGAGCTTTATGTGGAGAGTTTTGTGCAGAGATATTTTTGCTTTCATCGTGTGAAGTTTTCTCCACACTCTACACAACCTTTAATTAATCAAATAGATATGGCAGTAGAGGCAGGAACTATGCTATATAACAATTATTAATCTTGTTAATATTTAAATAATTAATAAGTTGTTTTTGAAATGATATAGATTTAAGGTATTATTAAAATTGGAAATAAATTAAATTTTACAATAAAAGAATTACCTTTTATTATACATTTAATAATCAATATATTTCCAAAAAACTTAATAAATGTTGAAAGTAATTTTAAAGAAACATATTAACATTATTAACTAGAAATTTCCCCTAAAGGTACAAAGGTACATCGAAGGAATAAAAGACTTGAGAAGATACATATACAGTCCTCACATGCGTGCGTGTAGCCTATATATGCACATGACGTGACCATTGTTGGATGTATTTGTGCACCGATAATCACTACATGCAAATATATCATGAATATTGGAATTATCTAGGCACAGATGACCACTAATTGTACAATTAGTGTGTGTAT
>APFE030781610.1:24274-51972 GCA_000404065.3 Pinus taeda
TGGAATTAGCAACTTTTCTAGATATATGTAACAACAGAAACCTATTTATATCTTTAAAAATTTGGAACTAGTAACTGTTTTAAATATATGTAATCACAGGGACTCACACATATCAAACCGTAAATTTAAAGAGTCTATAAAGTAGTTTGGAAAATAATAGAAATTCCGGTAAGATTATGACAATCTGTAAAAAGTTTTGAAAATTAAAATCATTGTTGTTAAACTTAGGGTTTTTAGTGTCTCAAGTTTCTTAATAGTGCTAAATCCATTTCCACCATAAAAACGATCCAAATACTCTGACATTCTAATTTTTAAATTTTTTTTTCACTGAATTCCAACAAAATATACCAAATATACCAGACAAATTTATACTATATCAAAAACTCATAAAAAACCAAACACTGTCCTTTCAACCTTATTATAACAAATCAAAGCATCTTTTCAACCTTATTATGACAGGACACTCATAATCTTAAACTATCACGATGAAATCTAATAACTGAAATTATGTATCTATAACTAAATTATCAATCTATTTACACTTCTCTAAAACCCATCTGCAAAGCAAGATTGCCCAGGGGAGTTTTAGCCTTGCCCTCCAAGAAAGGCCTCGCTCAAGTATCGGAGAGTCGTCATGGCATTGATCAGCAATACAGGGGAGGTTGCTAGTGAGCACCATAAAAGAGACGTGTCAATTTCCAATAAGTTAACATGACGGACCGAGTGAAAGACCGTGGCCCATAGCCGACTTTACAGGCTTGACCACGCGCGCCAATTCCGAGTTTTTGTTTTGACTCCCCAGAAGTCTGCGGGGGAGACAGCTGAGGCCCAAAACATGATATAAAGACCAACAACACGGATGACACTGCATTAATGGTCGATGAGCACTCGAATGCCCAGTAGATGGTCCAGAATGGCCGAAGAATTAGCTAAAGTCGAAGCACCAGAGGTTGCCACCGGAAGTAGATCGTGGTCTATCCTTCGTTGGCCTCCTGCTCTCAGATGGATTCCCACCTCCATCAAAGAAGTCCTTGCCTCCGAACGCAGTCTCCTTTCCCTCGTCAAGTAAGCAAGATTCCATCTATTGATTAATTGAATCCATAGAAAGCTACGCGCGATTCCTCATTTGAATTTCGTGGGAATTGAATGGTTAAATTGTTTGCAGGACTCCCTATGTGGAAGAGGAGGTCAATATTGGTAGCGGGCCACCTGGATCGAAGGTAAGATGGTTCAGGTCTTCAAGCAACGAGCCGCGCTTCATACACACTGTTACCTATGAGACTGCCGAAAACAGCAAAGCACCGACCTTGGTGATGGTTCATGGCTACGGGGCTTCCCAGGGCTTCTTCTTCCGGAACTTCGATGCACTCGCCAGTCGCTTCAGGGTTATTGCCATCGACCAATTGGGGTTTGTAATCTTTTGTTTCTTCTTTTATTTTTTTTTAAGCAATGGATGTGCTTTCTTGCCGAGGAATTCTTTGCTTTAATGACTAATTAGTTGTTTCCAGTTACAGTTATGTGTCAGTCATTTTTGAACTTTATACAGGATTGGGTAGTTATGGCCACCAGTTTTGAGATATGCATATATTCTATATATTCTTTTTAGTATCTACGGTATGTAATTTTCAATATTTTATATAATGAAAATTACTATAAGAAGACTAATTAGTAAGTGGACAGAGCAGATTCATGAGACTATAGTATTACAGGGCAAGTTTCGAAATTGTTCCTAACAGGGCTTGTGTTCGTGTTCGAATTGGGTGGAAATGAAATTCAGTGAAAATTCATGAGGATCAAATCTGAACCAAATATATGAGTTGATTTTACAGAATGTCTTAACCATTCTTTTGTGAATTCTATTTAAAAATTGCATGGATGATTGCCATGGCTACAGATTTCGCGAATTTTGAAAAATTCCAGAAAAAGTTGCTAATTGCTTTAACTGAGAGGTTCAGATTAGCAAAAGAACTAGTGAAGCCCATCGTGGCAAAACAACCTATGTTGTTATATGAAAAATAGCGTCAAGTCTTTAAGGAAAGTAGATTACTATTCTTTGTAGGGCTTTTCATTTCAATTTTCTGATGTTTGAACTTGAAATTCATTTCAGCCGCGATTCATTAGTAGGTAGTATTACATGAAGATTTGCATCACTGTCTACAGGATAATGTACTGGTATCCCGCATTTTCAGTTTTGTTTTCTACTAGAATTTGGTAGATTAGTATCAAACATGAGCTGCACACTTACTTTTGTATTGAACTGTTTGTAAGAATCCATTTTGTTATATTTGGATGAATTCCCTTTTGTTTTATTCCCATGTCTCTCTTCCGAAAATCAAGTTAGGTCTTAGAACGTTAGCAATCTCTTTTGGGGAAACGTCAAAGCGAACACATGTTAGTTTTATCAGCTTTCCTTTCCTTTTCTTATAGATCCTTATCCTGTGAGAATGTGATGCAGAAGCATCGATTTTGTTAAGTTGTAGTGTGTGTCAAGCTAGAACAACAGGCATGCGTGACACAGTTGAGCACGACAGGGATTGAAAACATGGATGCGATAGGAGAGAAGTGTAACGTACAGTTCGGGGACAGACAGGGAAATGTATGACATGTAAAGGAAGAGAATACATAGAATTCTAACTTGATTCGGAGTGTAATAGGAGCACGCGGGACAGATAAAATGTGCATGGTTTTGTTGCACGAAAATCCTAAACTGCCCACGTACCAGTATCAAAATTTTTTGGAAACTTGGAAACGCCTCAGAAACCCGAAGTGGCCATGAGGGTGTGGAACCCATAGGAAGTTGAAAACCTTAATATATGAAAAATGAAATCAAAGTAACTTATAATTCATTTCTAAAACTATTTACAAATTAATCTATTATTCTTATTTTATTGCAAGATCTTCCAAATAAGTATGTGAGAGGAAATACATTATATATATAATATACTGTATTTCCACTCACATACTTATTTGGAAGATCACAATTCCAGGTGTTTCCATTTCTGAAACTTGTACACATTTTCCATGCTTTATACAATCTAGGTGCATGGTGAGTGTGACAAGGGTACATGTGTTACAGCCCTTTTTGTCACCTTATGTTAATTAGAGGAACCTAGTCTCAACCTTACAAAGTTGCTGGTCTGAATGCATTCTACTTTCCCCTTGTTTGTGCCCTCTTACCAGCCCATTGCTCCCATAGGCTTGCCATATTGTGACCCATCGCTACAGCCTGGCACTTGAGTACACAGCTTGCCTTCATCTTGCCTTCATCCTGGGAGCAATGGAGGTCAAACTTCGAAAACAGGTCATTCACAAGATCAGCCTGACCCATCTTATCTTGAGTTGGCCGTTGGTTGAAGGTCAATTATTGGAAAAGCTTCATAACTTCTCATGGTCCTAGGTGTTCAGATACATCTTCCTGAGTCTAGGAAAGTTCTATATGGTGAGGCCCTCTTAAGGGGAGTGGAGAATCAGAGAGAGAATAGCTCAGTAATGCTGGTGAATTTGCGCTAGAACATTCTTTTCTTGCATGTGAGATGAGCCCAGTCTTCCTAGGGATGAGGGAAGAGGAGTGCCAAGGATCGGAGAGTACTGGTGAACTAAGGTATAATATCTCTTTGTACTATCCTTGGTTATGAATGGCAATAGTGAATTCTATTCCATATTTCATGTTCTCATATGTCTGAATGTAAACCCCAGATTTATAAAAAATTCGTAGCACAATAATTGCGAAGAATATTAGCTGTGGTTGAAATTAAATCATTACAAGCAAAGGAAATGCAGGCTTCAGTGAATTCGAGATATATGAGTGGAAGAATGCAGGGAGAACAAGATGGATCTTATGAATTGCAATGTAGCCTTCTGAAAAGCATTCAATACAGTACCAACAAGCAAATTATGGATGAGAATGCAGTTTTTGCAAATTTTTCGGACATGTCAAATGGCATTTGGAAGTTCGAAACACTATATCATAAATTGATGTCCAAAATGAAAACAAAAGTGAGATATTTGCAGGTGATCAATGTTTAAGCTGGAGTTAACTTATGGGGTATATTATTCTTGACCATATTTAGGATTTGTATATACTATAAACTTTAAACAAATTGGAACAATGATTAGAAGCAGCAGCATGCTTACAGATCATGTCCTAGGATTAATGCTCTTACTACTTAGGTAGATGGGCAGATGGCATAGTCCTCCTAGCTTGATGCATTGAAGTCATAACAGAATTGACAATTTGTAGAAATTCAGTGAACAGTTTGGGTTACGAGTAAACACAGACAAACTTAAGATTAGAATCATAAAAAATGCTCAGAATATCTAGACATCTCTTTTGAAGGCACCTCTTAGAAAAATCCAAAAGATATGTTTTTTTGGATCAGCTTCTCAGTTAGTCTCAACTGGAACTGCAGCATAGAAAAATTCATGAGCAAGGGATGGAAAACATACTTTGGGCTATAAGACAAATGTAGAATGCAGTACTCGGGATATAAGCACAAAAAGCATATACTCTTTGGCATCCTAATTGTGTATTGTGCCAGGTCCATGATATGGATGCACAGATTTGGCAAACAACTAAAGTGTGAAAATGCTTTACACTTTAAACACATCGAAGATAAAAAAATAGGATCAAGCCATTGGGAGTGAGGTGTAAAAAGAAGGGGTAGCTGAAATGATACCCGAAAAAAAGATAAAAGAAGGGGTAGCTGAAAGTTGAAACGATACCCGAAAATAAGAGAAGATAATTATATTAATGTGTGACGAATGAGCACAAAAGTAAGCCAATAGGACTGAAATGTACAACCAGTATGAATGCAATGTGGAAGTGCAAGCACAACTCCTAGAAATGCCAAAACTAATAAAAAGAAAGTAGATCCCTGAGATTATGCCCTTGAAAAATAAAGGAAACGACTATGCAAATCAATCCAAATCTCATGACATCAACACACCCTGACTAAGGTATTAATTGGAAAATCAAAATGAACATGTGAAATCACAAGTAGTTCACATAAGCTACATGATGAGACAGGGCAGATAAACAACACCATAATACCTTTGAAAGACAGAATATGTAAAGAGAGCGGTGTTAAACAATATACCGTAGAGAATGTGTATCATTACTCCTGCAATACAACATCATACTTTCCAAGCATGAAATAAAAGACCAACTTGCTCCAACAACTGACATTCTTAAGAATAAATAGACTAACCCTTCTTTGGTCTATGATGGTTCCAAATGACCACTTCTGGATATTAAATTGGGGATTGGAAAAAAGAGTCCCAATGTTCTCTGTTTAGGAACTAGTGCACAGAAAATATTCAAATACAAACTGAGACTTTTGTCCTGCCGTCTCATATCTGTGCTTGCCAGTCCTTTTACTGGGATCTTTGAAATGTCACACTCAAATTGAAATTTCTCTTGCATAATCTTAGCTTTTGTAACTGCTTAGGAGATGCTATAGGCATTCCTTATTGCGGTTATCAAGGGTTGTACTTTCCAGTCCCATTGACCTATTTTGGTGTCTTTGTAGACAAGAATAACATTTCGTTTTAATTTCATTTGGCTAGACTACTGCAGCTGTGTTTGTCATCTGTTATACGAGAGTTGAAATTATCACATTTAGACCTTTAAGACAGTTCTGGAAGAGGAGGGGGCAGTGCCACAGACAATATTTTCTTAAAGAATTAGTTTCTAATTAGTTTGGCCAAACTCTTAGTCCAGAAAGGAAGACGTTTGTGTTACGTATTCTTTCGACCTGCTATCTTAGCTTATAATAATGCGGTATCAGTCTAAGGAATCCCTGGCACACTGAATGTCACTTGCACTTTTGCCAATGTGCAAGAACTAAGAGTATACACTACCAGTGCTTTAGAATTCAGCCATATTTCATGGTCATGTGTGGCTGTTCAAAGAAATTCTGTAAGGGCTACAATTTCTATGTTGGTTAGTAATATTCTGGCCATATTTTTCCTGCTAAAATTGGAGATCTGTCTTTCATAGCATCCTTTTGATTTATATCTGTAGTCATGTTATACATTTGTTCATACTTCATTCTTATTGGGTCTGAGAACATTATCTCTGTTGCCGTAATTGCTGTTCCTGCTTGTATGTGTTGGAAGTCCACATGGTTTAGGATTGCACATCTGGGATGTTGTTCTCTGTTTGGCTTTCTGGGGATATTTTCTTTCTCACAGTGTTTCTCTTGTTTAACTCTCCTGAAAAGTTATTTATTAGTTCATCTGGATGCTGCTTTTTAACATTTGGACTTGTGTAGTGATGTATGGAAGCAAATAACATGCTTTAGCCTTTTAGAAACATGATTTAATAATTACTTAGTAGTGTTTTCCTGATACAATATCTTGACATAATTTCTTTTTCTTTTTCTGGCAGATGGGGTGCCTCAAGTCGACCTGACTTTACCTGTAAAAGCACAGAAGGTAAGTTGGCAAGTAATAGGAACTTTGATGATTTCGACCTGGTTGCCTTGAATACAACAAGTTTCTAATACTGGTACATTATAAACAAAATCCAAACTTACAAAAGGTGATGGTCATGTAGCCAGGGTTGCAAGTTGTTTCATGGCTATTTCCAGCCTATTTTGTATGATAAATATTTTTGGTAAACTTTGGGAATGTGTTTATTTAGGAGATGGAAAAGTTTACATAGTCTTGCTGTTTCTTTTATTGCACTGAGATTACAGTTTGACAGCTATATAACAAAACAGGGCGATGCATTTCCATTCATTCCTATATCACCACGACCTTTTATATTGGTAATGTTTGGAGTAGTCGTTATTCTCTATTATATACTACTTCTGGATAGTTCCACAACTCCTACAAGGATAAAACAAGCCAATTTGAGCCATCAGAAAAAACTGTCAATATCTGCTTGAAAAACCACTAATATCTGCTTGAAAACCTGCCAATATCTGGATGTTGAAACCACTGCGATGTCTAGACATTCCCATTCTTTCTGATCATCATCCCAATGGTTGATTTGATTTATTTTGAGGAGACCGGTTGTTATGCTGGGGTTCCCAAGTGCTGATTGAATTTTGATTGTGTTGGGACTTTGAAACTGAAGCCTGACTATCATCATTGATATATGATATCCCCCTATCAAGTGCAAGGTGAGGAGTTTGTTGAAGGGACCCAAGCTTGACCTTTGGATTCTTCTATTATTCATAAGTGAAAGGATCCAAGCTTGAGCTTTGGATTCTTTATGTGGTGGTTTTGTTAGTTGACCGCTAACCATCTACACTTGATTTGGTGGTTTTTGGTTGACCACTAACCATCCTCCATTGATACTAATGGTTTTTGGTTTACTACATAGTACAAACCAATTTGAGTTGAACAATGTGGTGGTTTGGTTTACCACTAACCATCTTCACTCACCTCCATAAGGTGTAGGAGAGTTTCTTTTTAGCAATGTGCTCCCCCTCTTTCAAGTGTGGAGAGTACCATCTTTGATTCATGTTTTAGTTTTAGAGTACATATAAAATTGGACTTGGGTCACTCCCAAAATTATTTGGAATAACTGTTTGAAAGCTTTTTGCATTGGTCATTTCTTCATGAAGTTGTGTCTTTACCTTTGTCTTGACTAGATGGTAAGACTAATGCAACTTCTTTACTTATGGATTCCATCTCTAAGAATTTATCCATCCATAATGAATTATTTTCTTAGTTTTCTTCTACTTTTGACATTTTCGAGATAGGCGATTTGTCTTCCCACAATGAATGCAAGGATATAGATCAAAACATTGACTCTCCATATGACCAAGTCTCTGACAATGTTGGCACTTGTTACCAAGACTCTGAACATCTTCAAGAAATTTTCCACTCATAATTTGAACAGGTTTGGAGTAATTTGGAATATGCAAGTTGTTTCCTTTGTCATATCACAAGACATGTTGATTTCTATTGAACGATTATTCTTCGCAAGGTTTGACAACCAACTTGGAAAGATCATTCTGTAATGCTTGATGTTGTTCTTTTGCTTCTTGATATTCACTTTTGCTATTGTTGTTGCTGTCATTCCATGCTTGTGACTCATTCTTCAATAAGATTTTCACTCATCAATTGACTGCATAATTTCATCAAGTCCTCTATATCACAGTTAGCATCATCCATCTGCATTATGTCTTGTGTCAAAAGTTGCATCAACCTTTTGCATGATCTCATCTGTATCACATGTTGCATCGGACTTTTAGATAAGTTCCTCTGTATCACAAGTTACGTTAATCTTTTGGATGAGTTCATTAGTATCACAAGTCGCATTAATCTTTTGTATTAGGTCCTCTTTGTCACAAATTGCATTAACCTTTTTGATTAGGTTATTTATTGCAGATGTTGCATCAAACATGTTATCAATTTGATTTTGCCTCCCTTAATTTGTTTTGAATTCCATCAATCAATTGATCCCTCATATCTGTTTGACTTTGAAGATCAATAAGCCAATTATGCAATTCATGTCAATATTCTTGTAATTCCTTCATTTACTAAGAGAGTAAATGCTTTCATGCTTTACCCATTTGTGATTTTTCTAATGCTCACTTGTCACACTCGCTTGATTATATGTTTTTTTTGTCATGCTTGCATGTACATGCTTACTTGCTTATATGCTTATGTGTCACTCTCACTTGATTTTAGGCCACCTTGTGGTGTTGGGTACTACTAATTGTGCACCATAAAGTGTGATGACAATGTCTTGACTTACTTTGATGACTCATTGAACATCCTTACTCAATTTCAAGCAGATCTCTTTTCACAACTGACTTTGAAATGGAAAACACTTTATTGACTCGAAAGGGTTTTTAACTTTACTCTTTGTTCAATTCAGTGCTCAGATTCAATGATTTATCCTTCAATTTTTGCAATTTTTCAAGTTTTCAAAAGACTTTTGTCTGTGATCTTTTGACAATGCTCCAAGCAACCTTCTGTCCTCGTGTTACATGAGATTACAAATTGAATTAACGATTAACTTTATTGAATGATCAAACTCTTATGCCTGATTTTCACTCCTTGTGTATATGGTTTAGTTGCAATGCTAAAACCTAGACACATAATATAGTGTCAAGTATCCAAAATTCATACATGTGAGAACAAGTGTCCTTTGACCCCCTTATTCAATTTCAGCATGGTCTAGAACAAGAGCCAAAAGTAATATGATTTTATTATGAGATCTTTTATGTGGCCTCAATGGTGTGCCCAAATAGAGTGAGAAACCTACGAGAGTCGTACCAATTTCAAGACTTGACAATACTTTGACTAAGTTTTTGAAAAAACTATCATACATTTGAGTTTTAAGACTTGACAATACTTCGACTAAGTTTTTGAAAAAACTATCATACATTTGGCTTTAAGAGTTCTTCAAATGGAGACTTTGATGATTAGCTACCAAGATTAGCCATTTTGTTTCAATCCAAGGGTTTTATTTGTCTCCCTACACTATCACCGACAAGTCAAGAGCTCAGCATAAATGCTCTTAAAACACTCCAGGTATTGCTCTTAACTATCATCTTTTACGGCTTATTTGATGCTACCTTCAAACAAAACTTTTAATGCTGCAAATATGCAAAGAATTATAATGGTAGAAGGTCAACTGTCATACACCTGCATGCAGTTGGGATGTTGGCTCCTTTCTACAATTCACTTGATTTCATTTTCCAGCTGTGCATGGGTTTTACATTGGGCCCTGGCTTCTCCAAAGTGCACTTATGCCCCTCAGTCGATGTATTAACAATAAAACTGCAGCAAAGCAACTGAATATGTACTTACTAGTGACTTACTACAAACCAAATTAAGATTACTATGCAAGAAATAAATATCTCAGGAGTTGAATGAAAATGTTCTGTACTTGAGCAGAAATTGTTAGCTCTTGAACAATTACCTTACCCTCTCTTTGAAGAAATCTGATGGCTACATTATGAAATTTCCGACTTGAGAACAAACAAGTCAAAATTCTCAGTTTGCAGGAGAATTCCAAGCAAGAAACAATAGCTCAAAACCATTACTTCCAGAAAAAATTGTAGAACAGATTTCATGGGTGCAGGTTGTCAAGGAAAATAAAACACCTTTGATTGTGGACATTGCATTGCAAACGAAGTTGGAAGAGGAAAGGTACAAGCACCCCAAATAACCTAACCACATAAATCACGACCTTCCTTGTTCGCCTGATCCTTTAAAGATGGGTCAGTCGGAAGTCCTTCCTTCATGATGAAATGGACCGGAAATTCATCAACCTTGAGCGAGCTTTGTTGGGAGTTGATTCTATGTTTATCTTTCAGTTCGATCCTTTGAAGATTGTATGTGCTTTAAGGGTTAACGGTAGGCTTTTTTATGGTTTTGCTCACCAACAAAATCTTTTTAGAAGATGATCTGGCACGGCTACAAAATGAAGAGCTTAAGAAGGTTAGGGCACAAATGACCTGTGACTTCCCTCCCCCAAGGTGGTCATGCCCTTGGCCTGTCAAAGAAGAGGAAGGCAGGAACCTCTTCTTTTGCCTGTGTAAACCTCATCCTCCCAAAGACTTAAAATGATTGTTCTCCCCTGCACTTATTATGATATTGAAAAATGGTAGATTGCTCTAGGGCTATCCAATGTCATGTATGTTTCTTCGTAATGTTTTTTGAATATCTGCACAGATTGTTTAAGATGCTTTTGATGACATGGTTTCACTAATCTGATATTCCATTTGATTTTCTGTTCCCTAACAGAAACTGAAGCCTGGTTCATTGATTCATTCGAAGAATGGCGTAAAGCTAAAAACTTGGATCAGTTTATTTTGCTAGGTCATTCTTTTGGAGGTTATGTGGCTGCAAAATATGCTCTGAAGGTGAGATCTTGATCCATTGTATTAAATTTCATTTTCCACTTTGGTGATTTCTCCATATACCTTAATAAAAATTTAACTTTTATTGCAGTATCCAGAGCATGTCAGGCACCTAATATTGGTAGGCTCAGCTGGATTCTCTGACGAGTCAAATAAAAAGGCTGAGTGGGTAACACAATTTAAATCAACATGGAAGGGTGCAATATTAAATCATCTTTGGGAATCTAACTTCACTCCACAAAAGTTTGTTCGGTAAGGCTTTGAATATGATCATATGCATTGTTTCTGATAGTTTATAATTTTCTTGTAATATTGGCTACCACTTTCATAATTTCTTTCTCCGGTACTTATCCTGTGAATTCTCACACTTGTGGAGTAGCACTCTTTTGTGAATACATTGTTCTTAATCCAAGGAAGTGGAGCAGTGTTTGTCTAGGGAACCCATGATTGAACAGAAAATCAGCAATATATTACTTAAATAATTCTGTTAAAATTAAATTCTAAACAGCCAATGCTCATTTTCATTATTTATTTTCTGTCTTTATTAATTTTAACTTCTAGGAAGTCCTGTTCCTTGTATTCTAAGCACTAAAAATATATCGGTATGACTGTCTTGAAGCTCCCTTCTACATTTCACTGAAAAGTTAAAAACACAGTCCAAATAAAATTGTGGTTTATTCTCCAAACTCCTTGCGATGCATTAGAAAGATTTCCATTGTGCATCTTTATTTCTGCATTTAAATAATTTTAGTTTTATGGTTTCTTAAATGCATGGCTCAATTGGGCAAAAATGATAGCTTGTAGCCAAAGGGGTTAGCTCAACCAGTTGTAGCCAATATTGCCAGCATTTGGTTAGTACTATGCCAGCAGGTACTTAGTTGAAATCCCCCTTGGTTAGGTGCACGAGCCTATGCCATTAGGTTTACTAAGGATGCCATCTACAAATGATGGCAAGCATTCCTTGGGTTTCCCCACGAACTTTTCCTTAAAAAAATATGACAACAACTAACATTGTCTATTTAACTTTGCATAAAAGGTTCTTCTAGATGGCTATAAAGCTATGCTTCATTCCAAAGCAAATAAGAATTACAAATTGCATTCGAAACTGGGACATTTTATGCTGTAATCCTAGTTTCTTGCAATTGATGTAAGGATGACAAACAGAAATCATTGATCACTAAATCAATAGTCTCTATTCATGTAGCAGAGTGGTAATGATTCAATGGCCTTAAATTAAGCTTTGAGTTAAAACCCTCTCTTTTGTGTCCTTGATTGAAACACATCAATTGTCCTTGCCCAAATGTAGTCATATTTAATGCAAATCTGGAAGAATTTGTTGACAAAGGCTTCTGTTGTACAGGGAATCTGTGTTTTATTTATTTCTTTTCATTTTCCTCGAAACTTTTCTTTTCTGCATTCAACAAGAGGAATGACTTACATTTGGTACAGTCAGCAAGTGTGTTGACTAAATATCCTTTTGGAGTGAGAGAGAAATGTTCAGAAATTCTTTTTTCTAAAGCCTAGGTTCATTGGTAGAACAATCTGCTTTACACTTCCATGTACAAAAGTGAAAGATGATAAGTCTGTGCATTCCATGTCTCGATACTTTCTAGGTCATGTAAATGTTAATCAAGCCAAGGGTAATTGTTATTGGGTTGGACATTCTTGTCAAACTTCAGACAAAAGCAGTAAAATTGGGCTTTAGATCAAAGCAAATATTGTCCACAAGACATTTTCGTCTAACCCAAATGCGAACTTGGTAAAGGGCAATAGAGAAAACATTAGGAAAAATCTGTCCAGAGACCCTCTGGTTGTGTCTTTCAAGTCATAGCATTAGTTGTACACAGAAGGTTTATTGGGGCAGCAAAAGTATGTTGAACTGGTCCAGGGAATGGTTGCTTGGGTGTGATAGGTTGCCTGGAGTGTCCAGTTCCGTTGAAAAGGACAACATGAACTGCACAGGCAGCCTATAGCAAATACTGAAAGACAGGGTCATGCTTTACTGAGGACAGTAGTTTTATTTGGCAGGCGCGCTTCTGTGCTCTGTGCTTAGCTGCAAATATATATCATTTTGAGGCTCACCGAAACCTTGATTTGTTTGCCCCCCTGCTAGGTGGTTTCTGCAACATGTATGGCTCTTCCCAAGACACGTTAATCTCCTACAATGAACACGGTCTCCAGTAATTATTTAAGCTGTTACGTTCTTCCATCCACTGTGCATTCTTAGTAAGCAGCAAATCTATGATCTCTGTCCTGGACCATTTCACCTGAGTGTGCGCTATCATACTATGTGTGGCTCTTTATGCAAGCTGTTATTTTTAAAATTATCTCTCGCCCTTTCAAGTTCTGTGTGCCCTCCCTAAAGCAGATTTAGTGAACAGACTCTCAATTGTAATACATGGTTTGTGGAGCAATTGTGTGAAAGTTTGGCATTTAATTCTGCTCCATGCAGCACTGTTCTGTCCAACAAAACTATGAGCAAAATCAACTCTGCTTAGTATGCAGAGAATTTACATCGCAGAGCTCGGCCCCTCCATTTGCATCACAGCTCATAAGCCCATCCATGAGCCCAAGTCACTTGCCTTCCTGATCGTGGTCTCCTCTTTTTGGTGAAGTGCAGCAGAGCTTACATTTATAGCCGCTTGTTCACTTCCGCCTGGTACCCGAATATTACCCTTTGACTAAAGTATGTGGTCAGACTCCAGAGTGTGTTTAATATAATTCTTTTGAACCTTTCAAACTATCCATAATTTCATTCCATTGTAGGTTAAGTTGTTGACGGCAGATGGTTGAGTTTCCTTGTTGGTAGGGAGTATGCTAGTGATCAAATCGCCTACCCAATTACACCTTTTGTTAAAAGAATACTTGTGGAGAGCGTGGAATAAGGTGCACTATTCTGCTTTTCTTCTTATTCTGGTTTTAAAACAGGAAGAATCACTCCATGAAAATCCATTCCACCCGAAACTGCAATCACACCCTCTCAAACTGTGATCTTGGACTATAATAAGAACTTTGAGTCCATCGAAAGGGTTGAAATTATGGTTCAAGCAATTTTCAATTCACCAGATTCTGGAGGCTCCTTGCTGGAAATGGGGGCATATGAGTAGCCCATATATGATGCCTTTTTCGAATAAAGCTAAAGTTTTTTTAAACAAAACAAAAGTGAATCAATCTCACTTTTGTTTGGAGTGAAACATTTGGAGTGAAAATAACATTTTGGAGGGGAAGTAAAAACTCTAAAAGTGAAGGCTATATATTTTAAGGTGATCTATATCCTTTACCTGGGAAATTTTAATTTCCCTTGTGGGCTTGGGAGGCTATTTGATTTCTAAGGACTTGTTGATAGGGAACCACTTTTTTGTGGGATCCCTTTCTGTTTGGTGCGCTTGCTCAAAGGCTATGCAAATTGTTGACTTTGATGAAGAAGAAGACTTGTTCATTTAGAAATGTCACGAGAAGATTGTTTCCTTGCTCACTATTGATGACAAACTTCTTTATGAAGTTGCTTTCTTGCGGGGTATTCATGCTTATTAAAAAACACTACATCTCAACTTCAAAATGAAGTTACTTCTCTGTAGAATGAAGCTTCCAAAGCTTGACCAGAATTTATCAATGTGGGAAACCAATATCCGACTTCAAAATGAGACACATCTATTGCAGGACCATTATCTAGCTTCATAAATAGGCCGTTCCACTTAAGAGTGACAATGTTCATCTCTTCGACATGTATGAGGAGTTGAAGTGTAATTATGACCTCCCTCTCCTTTTGTTGAACGAGAAGAAGTCCATCTAGGATTTGCAACACACCTCAATTAAGACAATTTGAAAAGTGCTAATGGTACGCTAAAGGCTTGTCACAACAAATTGCAAATTTCCATCTCTTTTGTTTTTGGGAAGTGCAATAATCTTTATGAATGTTGGATGCTGCATGGTATTGATGAGCTTGAGGAAAAGTTCTAGGATGAATCAAGATTCAAAGGAGAAAGAAGCACCGCTTGACTCTTTGGAGTAAGGTATTCACTACTCTGGGGTGAGGGCTTTTTCACTAAGTGCACACTCTGCTAAAGTTTTGATCTTGAAGTGAGCTCGGCTGTGTATCCCATCTCAATGCACAAAGGAGGGAGTGGTTTTCATAGCTCTCCATCCCATGGCTTCAGTCTTGACGCAGAGGCGTTTAGGGCCTGTTGACCCTGCCGCCTACACCTACCTACAAGTCAGTGAGAAAAGCCTTCAACCCCACAAGGTGTGGTTGGTGGCAGGGAACTCAGAGAAGGGGTTGTTACACTGATCCTGACTCTCTCCGTTTGAGCTATCTCCTAGGTTAGCTAAGGGGGGTGCTCCCTAATGAAAAGTTAAGTTAAAAATATGTGAGCTTCTAGGAGAATTGTTAGAGTTAAATATATTATTTCTTTAAGATTTATAAGAAAAACTGATACGAGTAATAACCATCAATACATAGATAAGCATGAAATACATAAACAACTAATGCCTTCAAAGTATTGCTCTTTAAGAAATGAAATTTTATTTTTCTTAAAATGAAGTGAAATGCTTGCAAATGGAAAGCCAAAATAACCCTGAAAAGTGAGAAAATAAATTGTTATCACAAGATATTATAAATGCTTTCAAGATGAATAAGTCTACAAATCAAAGCATGGAAACTATCTTGCTCAAAAGGATACAAAAATAACTCAAATGTTAGACTAAGATGACAACACGTTTAGGGCCTGTTGTCCCTGCCGCCTACACCTACCTACAAGTCAATGAGAAAAGCCTTCTACCCCACAAGATGTGGTTGGTGGCAAGGAACTCAGAGAAGGGGCTGTTATACTAATCCTGACTCTCTTTGTTTGAGCTATCTCCTAGGTTAGCTAAGGGGGGTGGTCCCTATTGAAAAGTTAAGTTGAAAATATGTGAGTTTTTAGGAGAATTGTTAGAGTTAAATAGATTATTTCTTTAAGATTTATAAAAAAAACTGATATGAGCAATAACTAACAATACATAGATAAGCATGAAATACATAAACAACCAGTGCGTTCAAAGTATTGCTCTTTAAGAAATGAAATTTTATTTTTCTTAAAATGAAGTGAAATGCTTTCAAATGGAAAGCCAAAATAACCCTGAAAAGTGAGACAATAAATTGTTAGCACAAGACATTATAAATGCTTTCAAGATGAATAAGTCTACAAATCAAAGCATGGAAACTATCTTGCTCAAAAGGATACAAAAATAACTCAAATGTTAGACTAAGATGACAACATGCAATTAAGTTTGCAACCCAAAATAATAGTACTTGAAAGTGAACTCAACCATTCATGACAATATTCAATTAAACCAAAAGATAAGCCAATTTCCAAGTACAAGAAAAATTGAACATGTTGCAAAATTAAAAGGAATTACAGTGCTTGCATCCAAAGTGCCTCTTGAAATAAGATTTGCATGTGAGACTTTAAACCATCAAGATAGCAAGAAATTTAAGAACTTCGCAAACAAAGAAATATAATGGAATGAGTTCTTGGTTTATTTTATCCTCGTCCAAATATTTGGATCTCACAATGAGGAGTCAATAGAGGTAGAGGGTCCCTAAAAGTCTATTCAACCAACTTAAGTTGGAGTAAGTTTTAATGAGGCTTGGGGCCTTCCTATACTAAAATGCCTAGATGAAGTGCAAATTGTGTTAATTCCCCAAATTAAACTAATGCTTCAGTGAATGTTTCAAAGAGAAATAGTCTTGGATCGTTGTGACTCTAGGAGTGAGTTGATCTAATTGAGATTTCTCCCACTTCTAGATGGATTCCTGCACACAATACAAACGATCTTTCCTACACACTTGAACACGTATTAGTTTGCACAAGATTATAGCAATATAATGAATAAGATAAACCAAACATTCCTCCTAAAATGAATTCGCAAGCTTATCCCTAGAACACTGCTCTAAATCAATGATATGTGCAAGATAGCTTGCACACATCAATCCAAGCAAGATGGAAAGCATAAACTAATATTAATTCAACATGCGAAAGAAATTAAACACAATAGCAGTGGTATGAAAGGGCATCACCTCATAACGCCAAAAGAACACCAGTCAGATAGCCCCAAAGGCTTGATTATATTAAGAAAGTATGCAAGTACAAAATGACAGAGTTTCTTCAAGCCCAATAGTTTATTACATGATACAGTATGAGAGCACATGGCTCTATTATATAGAGAGTTGGGACTTGGGAGCAAATCCCAATGAAGAATGACAATGACAAATGGAATTGGAGCAAATCCCAATGTAGTAGTGATTAAACAGATGGCATGAGGTGACAATCCCAAAGAAAAATTAGAATTTGTTGAATGGAGCTACAATGCCAAGTGTAAAAATCGAATTTTGGCAAGTGGACATCATTTTCTTCTTCCCTTATGTGCCAAATTCGAATTTTATGATAGAATGACAAGTGTATATGGGTGGTAACCCATGTGGGGACAATTTTCCACAAAAATCTCCACCAAATATTGTCCCAAATGCTCTCAAATGTACATTAATTTCACAAATTCGAATTTCCAAGTAAGTAGTTTTCTCCTTTAATGCTAGAAATTCGATTTTATTTGAGCACATGTCATTTCCTTGATTTTAGGAGTCCACATCACCTTGAGACTTCACTTTAACTCCCCCATAATTTTCCACCTCATTTCCACAACATTTAACAGGTGTGGATATTTAGTTTTCTCCATTTATTTAATTTCTGGCTTAATTAATTGCCAGATTTCCCATTAAACTTAGGAAAAGTGGGTTTTGAGGGTTCAAAACACATTTTTAACCCATCAAAGTGTGTCATAGTAGAAATTTGAGGGTGAAAGGTGCAAATTTCATTACTCATACTCCATACAACTTCTCTAGACATCACTTATTACATTACAAGTATAATTTTATTAGCAATTTCCGCAGTGTGGAAAACCTAAAAAATTGAAAAATAACTACCTAGACCTAATGAAATTCTACGAATTTTTTTGTGTGATCTAGTATGGTAATATACATCGACTCTAGACACTAAGATGTGTTAGGGGCTCAATCTTCAAACCGTCTAGACCTAGCGAAATTCCACGAAATTTTTTGTGTGATCTAGTATGGTAATATACATCGACTCTAGACACTAAGATGTGTTAGAGGCTCAACCTTCAAACCGTCACCTCGACTTTGGGGTAAAAAGTGAGTGAAAAAACCTAGAAAATTATTCGCCTCTGCAAAAAAAAGGATAATTAACTAGATAAAAAAACACTCCAAGGTGTACTCATTTGCTGATCGAGTCCCAACATGCTAGTCCTATTACATATTCAAAACTCATCATTACTAGTATCACTTATTACAATTCCCCACAGGGTGTGGAGTCTGGGTACAAGAAAGATGATGAGAAAATACAAGTAGGGTTAAAAAACTTTGTTGGTTGATGATATCTGATGGTACAAGTGTCCTTTGGATCATCCTTGGGCATGTAGTCTTCATATAATCATCATGTGTCACTCCAGTGGTCAACAGGGCCATAGTCATGTAGCTCTTTAAGAAATTTGCTAAGCAAAGGCGCCCTGTGAAGAGGCTAAAGTTCAAATTCTAGGACTTTTCTTCGTGCAAGTGCTTAGAGAAAAGCTTTGATTTTCTTGTAGGCAACTCTCATAGGCAAGTGTACTGGTATTTGGCCCTCTCTTAAATCAATGGAAACATGGATTTAGAAAAATTGGCATTTAGAGATCAAGGGAAAAATGTCAAGCTTCTTATGCGGAAGGGGATTTTTTGCCTAGTTGTTCAACTTGAAGGAAGCTCGCATTTTCATCCTTAGAAGTCGGTCATATTTCATGGGACCGAGAGATATGTACCTAAACAGGTGATCCCCATGAGAGGATTTTAATGAAGAGGAGGAAGTCCCTGTGACTATTCATCTCTCAGTGTGTCTCCTCCAACGTTTATTTTCTGGGATGCTCGATCTCTTCCAGTAATAGGAAAATAAGTTTTTGTGCTACAAACATAGAATATCCAATGTCTTATGCTTGTTCTTGAATTTTTGTGGAGGTTCATCTCAAAAAAGGGTTGCTAACATGCTAGAGAAACTACAACTTAACCTCTATGAGTGGTCTCATTTCCAAACCCTTTACCATGAACACTTGCCATTCAAATGCAATGGTGCCATGAATATGGAGCTTTACTAAACGATGTAAGAGAATTTTGGCCATGGAGAATGGAGTATGCAAAGCCCATCATAAAGGGGAAAAAATAAGTCTCTTCAAAGAATCAAGGTCCAACCAAACATAACTCTCTAGTGAAGAACATTGTTCCTCCCATGCAAAACAAGTTGAAAGTATAGGACAAGAGAATCTTGAGGAAACAATAGAAGGATAAAGTCATCAAGAAGAGAATATATCCCCTTAAGAGGTTGACAAATATACCCTTTTTGCCTAGTTCACGTCGTGCGGTTTAATGGATATCAAAAATCAACGAGGAGCACGACGACCCTATACAGGAAGACTCAGAGGTGTTGAGTGAGTGGAATCAAAGATATCATTAAGTGTAATGCTCCCAACTCAAACCAGGGAAACTAATAGCAAATTGGTTTTCCTTTCCTTGGCTTACCCAAAGAGGAAAAGGACGCAGAGCTACATTGGGTTTGGGCGCATGCACGAGGATTAATGGGCATGGATAAGACTGATTGTGACTGGGAGTTATTTGGAGCACATGCATGAGTGAACTAAAGACCATTGGGACACATGCACTAATTTAGGAATGAGTTGGCACTTTTTTTGGAGTTAACTACATCATGTGCATGCATGGGGAGATAACTGAGCTTGTGGTCTAGTTAACTAGGCGCATGCTTTTTTTCTCTCCCACTTCACAACAATTTGACATTAGAGTATCTCCACTAGACCAAACACATGCATCTTCTCTCAACTTCTACTTCAGTTGAACTCAAGTGTACCTCCTTCAGCCATGCTCATGCATGGCCATCTCATCCTAGTTCACCATTAGTTAACCGAAATGCATGGAAGTTGAAGGCAGAGTCTTGCATGGATAATTTGATTTCCATAATTTATAAAAGGAGGTCGCTTTGATAGCTGGGAAAGATATTCATTGTGAGTTTCTATTCTATGCTGCTGCAATTTTGGGCTTAAGGTCTGACAACCTTGAGTATCCCTGGTTTCGGAGAGACATATTTGCTCCCCCTAGTCAGAAGGGTGTGATTCGGTGGAAGAGCTACGGTTTCTGAGACCCTAGCACATAATCTTTTCTGGGCTGTAATCATTCATCAGGCATGGAGGTCGATTTAGAAATAAAAATTTAGAGGACATTTTTAGATTTGTGTTTATTTCAGCAAGTAATTTTCATAGTTGTAATTCCTAATTTTTATATGCAAATAAAATTTCAGATTTTGCAGTGCCCTTGTTTTAAAAATATTGTTGTTTTTCTAGTATCTCTATTTGGGGATATTACATTAAGACTAGCACATTCTGAGGGCAACAAATTCTTTCCTTCTGTTCATCTTCATCCAACTACACTACTTCTAAGCATAGAAGTTTGAGTCCATTTGTTTCTGTGTTGAAAGAAAGCACCTCATTCACCTTGCTAGTGGAGCTCACACTGTATCTGGAGGAGACAGGAAGGAAGATTGTATGGGAGTTGAAAATTGATGAGAATGATGAAGTCTTGTTGAGGGAGAATCATGGGACTAAAGGCAGAGGAAAGCCTCAAGGCATGTTACCTTCCCATTCCATCCAAACTTGAGCCTGAAAGAGACATGCTACGCACCAGTCCAAAGGGAAGGTTCAAGCTACTGAGGAGAAGAAGACTGTAAAAGGGGAGAAGAAGAAAACTAGATTCTGATATGGCGACTGCATCAAGGTTCATTGTAAAGTTTTTGAAGCTCAACACTCTACCCCGGTTTAGGGGTATGTAGAGCAAAGGGAGGGAAGAATTCTAGACAAGAGGAATGTTGGAGACTGAAGGTGCTTTTGTGTTTTACCCTTAGGACCTTTGCAACACCGATGGGCAAAGGTCAGTTTCCAAGCATCAACTAACACTAAATGGTCTGTCAGAGATGTTATAACCAGAATGATTGGAGATAATGAGGATGTTATCTAAGAAAATTGATACAACATCTCTACCTTAGGCCATGCCCTCCAATTGAAAATCGAAGAGGATAACAGCAAGTGGGATCTAGTGATAGATCTGTTGGTAAGTATCAGAGCTTTACCTACAAAAGAATCACGAACAGCCAGCCAGAGAAGATGAAGACATCCATTAGAAGGCAGCGAATGAGATTGTACCCCCGCTCCAATCCGTTGAGAATATTACAGCAGATATGATGGATGAATATATATTTTCACAGTATGCCATTGCCAGAAATCTGAGATATGGGTAGTGAAACTGGATCCAAGAGGCAGCAGAGGCCAGAATCATGGCTGTGGAGCAGCACAGCCACAGGGGAAGGGACCATCCTAGGTATCGGCCCCAAAACTGCCAAGTCCTGGTGCTACCAAGAAGCAACCTCTAGTCGTTCACCAGTTAGTTTTGAAAATGTATCAAGTAGATTTCTATAGCTTTTTGGGCGTTACAAAGTAGGTCATAATAATAATCGGGTTTGTTTCAATAATAGACAATATTGGCAGTACTGGATAGAAATGATTATAAGCTGAAGTACAGATTTTTTTTTTTACAAAGTAAAAGATCGTATATATTATATGGAGAAATATATACATGATAAAGCTGTCCGATTTCTGACAAGCTTAAGCATAGATATTGTTATCATCTATTTTGATAATTTTTGCTGGATCTTGTGTATATTTTTTGAAAATATCTTAAGTAGATTTCTCTGTGTTTTGGACATTGCAAACTTTGTTATAATGATAATCAGGTTTGTTTCGGTAAAAGACCATACAGGCAGTACTAGATACATATGGTTATAAGCTAAGTATAGATACTGTTATGATCTGTTTTGATAAATTTTACTGGATATGATATATTCAGACATGTGATGCTATTTATCAAGATCAGATGGGAGCCCCATGGCTCATCTTCTGTTGTCTACAAGTACTGTTACCGGCATGCTAATAGAAATCCCTCTTTAATCTCCCAAAAAAATGGTGAAAGGTCAAAAACCATGTGCGTACTCTGATTTCTGATATTTAACTGTTAGAAGAATTGCTTTTACCTTTTTCTGTTTTTTAGTTCCGGCAAGTCCCATTGACTGCTACTTTAAGTAGTTCTTTGAAAGTGCATAGGCTGATTATCAACTATTCGCACGCAGATCTACAGTTGAATTTGTTTGTATGTGGTTTTATTTCTGCAGTTTGTTAATAGTATGAGGGAACTGTGTCTTACTCCGTTGAGATTCTAAACCTGGATGATCCAAGGGAAAAAATTGCCCCGTTTTCTGCATGTGATTCATCCAACACCATACTTTTGTGATGTCGTTTGGCATGCCTTGGCAATTTGGCACAGATGAGAGTGCTGGTGTTGTCTGTATTTGCACAAAATCTTTTGATTTAAATGGAGTGCTTTCTTCTAATATTTCTTGTCGTCCATGGTACTGATGTTGCCCTTATATTTCTAGAAATTTATTTGACAAATTGTTTAGTTCAGTTACTATTAGAATCTTGTGGACTGCAGGGGTTTTAATTTCATTGTCAAAAATCGTGCTTGTGTAGGAGTCTAGGGCCTTGGGGTCCACGTATAGTAAAAGGATATACAAGTGTTCGGTTTGTGACCCGTACAACTGGTGATACATTGAATGAAGTTGAGGCCAAATTGCTTTCAGGTAATCATGTATCGTTGCAAACTGATTATTAATTTTTTAAAACTTTCTCGTCCTGAAAGTGATGGTGTGAAAACATGAAATGACATCTTGTTTCTTTCGTACGACTGTTTGTATTGATATTGTTCTGCTCTTGTGGTATGATTTCAGATTATGTCTACCACACATTAGCTGCTAAAGCGTCTGGGGAGCTGTGTCTGAAGTATATATTTGCTTTTGGAGCATTTGCTCGATCACCTCTTTTAAGAAGGTTGGCCTCATTACACCTGATCTGCAAGATTTGTACCAGACATAGGGTTTTATTCACTTTGGATCATTATTAATCCTCTATATATTTTGATATCCTGTAACCTATGCAGTAAATCATATTATGAACTGAAAAAGCTAACGGAGAGAAATTTTATATTGTCATACCAACTGAATGCCCTTGCTATTTCCCCGGTTTTTCGTTTTTTGCAGTGCCTCAGAATGGAAAGTACCAACCACCTTTATCTATGGTTATTATGACTGGATGGATTATGAAGGAGCTGTGGAGGCTCGTAAACTTATGAGTGTTCCTGCTGAGATCATAAGAGTTCCTCAAGTGTGTAATCTTTTTTCTCAAGCAATTCGTAGAATATGCATTTATTTTAAATTAGTAAATGATATTCATGAATGGTAAATTTTATATGCTTATTCAAAATAGATCTAATTTAAAAAACAAGTGGACAGATCAATAACAGCTAAGTAATGAGACTGTTATCATAGAACAACTATTAGAGAATGTGCATGCCTATGAAACGGGTTACTAACATGCTGTTTGTTTGTGCCTGTAGGCGGGTCACTTTGCTTTCCTAGACAATGCATCGGCATTCCATTCAGCAGTGTTGTATGCTTGTCGGAAATTTTTTAGCGAGAATGAAGAAAATGAAATCTTCCCTGAAGGGCTAACAAGAGTGTAGCAATATTGTGTAATACGAGCATTCAATTGTTTATAATTTAAGAAACTGGCAGGAGAGTTTGCCTTTATATATTATTTTATTTGGACTTAATATATAACATGGTGGAATTCCGTCATGAAAATGTTGACTGAAAATGATTGCAAAGCTTACTGTATAATCTTGTATATGTTATTCTTTTAATAGATGAAATTGTTGAATCTACTTCACTTCAGGTGCCAAATTTCGTGTTTATTCATTATTGTTTTTTCTATGCTGCTAGTTGATATAAGCTCACTTCAGTGCCAAATTTTGTGTTTATTCATTATTGTTTTTTCTATGCTGCTAGTTGATATAAGCTGAATTTCTACCAAGAGTGTTTTCTTAATTCAACATGGATCGCAGGAACTTGAATTCAGAAAATAAGCTGAATTTGTTTACCACGAAACTTCTCAGGGAATGAGAAATACTACGTATGTCAGATACGGAAGATTCTATGGGTTTCGTCGGATCTTATATGTCTCACCTCTTATGACGCAGTGTCATTGGCTTCTTGCAACATTATTTGACTATATCGGTTGATCAATCTACCTACTTGAAGCTATTGAGTCAGGATTGAGATGTAATATCGGGATTCTGTACACATTATAGGTCAGACATGGGAATAAGTCCAAGTTTCTGCAAATATTGTTATATCTATTGGTTTCAAGTTTACTTTAGAACAAGCCTAATTGGAAGCCTATAGTGTTGTTGCTATGGATAAAACTAACTGTTTGGACATTGATAGTAGAAGTTCCTGGCTGGTATCAAACAGTGTTACTAGAATTTTGAATGTCCTGGAAAGCATTTTTTTACTTGTTAGGTATTATCTAAAGATTTACTGCTGAAAATGACACTTAACTTAGGCATATCCTTATCATAGGTGGAGACAACTGTCAATGCTCCCTTTGGTTTGGAATGCCTAAGAAATATTTCCAAGGTGGATGGCTAAACTCTATTAAGAACGTAGATTGCGCATAAGATTAACCTTCTCTTCTCCTCAACAATTGCTTTACCCTCGCTCGATGATTGCAAATGATTTCTGCTTTCAGAACAAAAGCAGAAGAGCTTCGAGAATCTTCATTCGCTTGAAGGCAAACCAGGCGTCCCCAATATACTTTTTTGTCAGCTTGGTGTTAGCATTGCAGGTTTTTTTAAATACATTTTTGTTTTTATTAATAAAATTTAAATATATATTTTTTTTAAATAAAAAAATCATAATATACATATCACAATAAAATAAATTTAAACAAACTCTATAATATTTTTTATTGAGAGATTTATAATTTTTTTTTTTAAATTCTTAGATGTCATCACAATAATATTGATTATAATTCTTTTATATATATATATGATTTTTTTTATAAACATATTAATCAAAAATTTTATATGTAATTATATGTATTATTAGCGTTTTAATAAAATTTAAAATAAAAATATTTTATGTATAGAGATGTCAAATTTATACAAATATAAATAATATTATTAAGAACTAGATTCATTTTATTTCTGTATTTATTGTTAAAAGAAATCAAATCTTTTGAGGTGCAAATCTTTTCTCAAGTTTTACCCTCAAAAAGTTTTTTGCATTTTGAGAGATTAGATTCCTCTAGATGCTTTGTAGATATCAAATTAAGATGAAGCTATGCCAGTTATAATAAATAATATTTTGTGGAAGAGCATATAAAATATAAACTGAATTTAAAATGCAATTTTAATTAATGCATTATATTATTGGTAAATGAGTTAATAATCATCCAAACTGTTGGACACCTAATCCTAAAGGGTTAGTGTGGAAGCCGAATGGACAAAGCAGTCAAAGAGACCTTGGGATGTGAATCCCAACGGTCACATAATGTACCATAAATATACATCATTTGTGAATAAAAAATGCAATGCATGATTTATCTTTCTATTTGCTCTTGCTGTCCATGTCTGTTTAACATGGTATCAGAGCTGTGTGGCCTGTTTTCCCTGAGCAACTGATCTGAGTTGCCTTGAATAGTGCTGGCCCAGTCTTCATTACCTGAAAGAAACGCTGCCGCTGCATACCTAACATCTGAGAGAGTGCCTAAAGGTAACGCTCTTGAATTTGCTGTTTGCTGTACCTGCATTCTGCCATCCCTGCGCTCTGCTCCATATTCAATTACCTGCTTCATACGCTGCCATACTGCTACCTGCGCCCTGCTCTTCTGAAGCGCTACTGTCTAGCGCTGCCCTTACTGTTCTGACATAACGCCTCTGTCCGCTGAGAAAATCATGAGAAGGCTTAGCTCTTATATCCAATCCAGTCTACGAGAAAAGGCAATCATTCATCCTCCAACCTGAGTATAATTATAATATCCGATGATACTGGTGTCTGGTGTCATCGATTTATGCGGTCAAGCGGAAGACGGTATATGATCTATAACATAACAAACTAGAAGAGGAGCGAGTGCGGTGGATTCGAACTTCAACGGTGGTGGGCCCTTGTGTCACCCTCGCACCAGCCTTGTGGTAACCACAAAAAGCAGGTTCGTACTGGATATGGGAACCCCAGTTGTCGACTCTACCTCTACGATGGCATCGGTCAATCTCAACAGTTCGGCTCTGTCAACACGCGTATTGTGAACACGGTATATATCTATGCAAATTGAAATTTTAGAAATCCCAACTCCATTGATTTGTTACTGGAAGCAACAGATCGATTTGTTACTGCGAGTCATCGGTCCTTTAATTTCCTTTGCAATTATCTGAAGAGAAAACAGTTCCCTCTTATGGCTGCCTGGACCAACTTCGGCTCACTAGAAATCGTACCAAGCGTTGTGTAGCAGGTGTAATTGGACCAAAGTGATCTGTTGCAGCATCATTTTGAAGTGCATTTAATTGATCTTCAAAATTGTTTCCACAAGGATCTGAAACATGCTGCCTTCATTTGTCTTTGGACGTATACGGTTCCTTCTGCACGGGCATCTGTTGCTGAAGATGACGGGGGGATTCTTCCTTTGAAAAATAACTTCCAACAAATGGGTCCCGCTCCTTCTTGAAGGGATGATCCATCACTTACATTGGGCGGGCGTGAAGTGAAAAACACTCCGGTATCTATTTAAAAGGTACACTCTAAAACAATGTCGAGCAGGCCAGCAGATTGATCCTATGTATCCTCTACCTCTAAAATCATTTAGCCGTTGGAGTTAATTGAAATGTAATCTGAGAAGTGGAGCCGTGTACACTATTATATTTCTGTCCGATCTCATCAACATTATAATTTCCTCACAACCGATGAAATTTGCACACAGCTTTTCGAATCTCTGACATGATAAACAGATCTGTGAGGAAATATATAAAGTGATTCTTCATCTGTATATTGGGTTTTGTATTAAATCTACAAATGATCTGAATTGAGAATGTTGAAGAGTCCTTAGTACTTTCCAACTTCTTTGTGGAGTAAATATTGAAACTGAAAGTGGCACAAGAAGTTGTACTTCTACATCGAATCCTGTACTTCAGAACAGAACAGTGGCCTGCAGGCTGTTTTCTTTAGTGTAACATAGAAACATTATTTTTTGCAAGGAAGTGTTAGAAGGTCACAGGCGGCATTGTTGATGCTAATTTCATGGTGGTTGTATGGATGTTCACCATGTTTTCAAATCAAGGAAGGAATTAATTTTTGTGAGCTTAAGGAAAAGTGGGAATTCTGTCATGTAGATACTTTTCATGCAATAATTACTCAAAACAGGTAAATATGCAGGGAAGATGCCTGTGCACTGAATTATTGCATTGTGCATTTATGTATAAGCTCAATGTCTAAAATTGTCTTCCACTATTGATCAACACTTTTACAACATTTGCCATTTTATTATTCAAGTCCAAGGGGATGACAAAGTTCTTGTTTCTATCTGCAACAGTACTGCGGACAGACTTTCAGATTTGATATTTTGAAAAGCCTCTTTGAGTAGTATAATATTGATGCTCTTCTTCTAAGTTACCACAAGTTCATTGAAGCATTGTTTTGAAATGGATCGAATGGATGATGTATTAGAGTTACTGAATACCCTAATACATTCCAGTATTGATGGGATGGTAAAAGTTAGCAAGGATTCTCTTTCTAATATTCAAACCTGTTTGCAAAATGCACGAGGAAAGATCGATTTTTT
>APFE030781610.1:52750-73665 GCA_000404065.3 Pinus taeda
CCTTGGGATGTGAATCCCAATGGTCACATAATGTACCATAAATATACATCATTTGTGAATAAAAAATGCAATGCATGATTTATCTTTCTATTTGCTCTTGCTGTCCATGTCTGTTTAACACAAACCTAATATAGAAATGAAAATGAAAATAATATAAATGAATTTCATTTTGTAAAATTTAAATAACTCGTAAATAAATAAATGTATAAATGTATGCCTATGTTTTTCTGTCCAATGGGAAAAATTAAAGAAAGGAAATTCTGCACAAGTATTTTTGGTGTGCACTATAAAGCAACATTAAGTGAAATGTGAAAGAATTTGAGTGCATGTATTATTACATCACAAATATAAAGATTTTTTTGCTTGCAACCATTTTGTTTCTTTGAGTAGTGATTGTTTGGCTTGATTAAGGAAGTGTTTCTAAGGACATAATTGTTTAACAACGTAAAATTTGAAATGGGAACTGTAAATTCAAAACGAGAACTCTGTTCAATGGGAAAAAATTAAAGAAATGAAATTTTGCACAAATAGTTTTGGTGTGCACAATAAAGCAACATTAAGTACAATGTACAAGAATTTAAGTACATGCATTATTACATCACAAATATAAAGATTATTTTGCTCGCAACCATTTTGTTTCTTTGAGCAGTGAAGTGTTTTTAAGGACATATTGTTTAACAACGTAAACTTTGAAACGAGAACTATAAATTCAAAACGAGAATTTTGTCCAATGGGGAAAATTAAAAAAAGGAAATTCTGCACAAGTATTTTTGGTTTGCACTATAAAGCAACATTAAGTGAAATGTACAAGAATTTAAGTGCATGTATTTTTTTTTTTTTTTTTTTTTTTTTTTTTTAAGACAAAGTTCAGTTGCTATATTATATGCTGAAAAAAGGAGTCAGTTCTCCATACAAACAGTGCTTTCTTGAGAGATTTGGATAAGAGGAATTACAAAATGGGAATCTTCCTTGATCCTAGTTCTAGTAGTTCTACTTCTGAAACTTCCTAGGCTACTGTAGATCCTAATAAATTGTAAACACCAAAATTTACAACTGCATAGCATATTTAATCTATATCTATGTGACTAATCTGCCTAACCGTGGATTCCTCTGGGTTTGGGTCTAGTTCCACCAGCTTCACACTAGAAGAGCTGGGAGCTTCTTTGTTCTTTTTGTCCAGCATGAACTGTAGGATTTGAATCGACTCCTCTGCGTGGCTGCATCGATTAGCTAGATTTCTGAACTGTTCATTGAGGGATGATGCTCTGTACAGGAAGAGATTGATCTCTGTCCTGTATTTCTCATTCAGAATCCTGTATTGGTCTTCTGATCTTGTCTCCAGGCTCCTGAGTTGGTCCTGCATAAGGCGCTGCTGCGACCTGAGCTCGTCGAAATCTGCCTGAAGGTCTCTGCAGTGGAGACAGTCTTCTGATCGCTCCATTCTCTCCGACGGTTCCTTAATCTCGCTGTTCCTCCTTTCGCTGCTTCGGACACCAGAGTGACAACATTGCTTATCGTAGCGGCGAGGGCTACTCCTCACAGCTCTTAGGGCGTAAATCCAATTGCTTCGGGCGGTTTCAAAAAACTCAGCTAACTCATAAGTTCTCCTCTCAGCATTCCAGACACAGAGATACCAATTTTCGCTCAAGCAATTGCGAGGAAGAAGAGTCCTGTTCTCTGTATTTATAGATTTTATCGGATCATTTCGGGAGGTTGAACCACTGTTGATCACACGATAGTGCTTGCACCAAGGTGCCAGTTGCAGGTCCCGCAGGGTATGGGCATCCAGACTTCGCTTGCCTGAGATTTGCTCTCACACGCTGTGAATCCCCTGTCCGATTGCTATCCCGAACCACATCCTTTCAGATCGTCCTTCCCTGTCACTGGCACGCTTAACCTGATGTGTTTGATTATTTCCAAGTGATGGCTGTCTTTTATCACGCTTAACCTGATGTTTTTGCGTATTCCCAAGTGATGACTGTCTTTTATCATGAGCAGATAGTGAAGTTGTCATGGCAGTGGGTGTAGTGACACGCTGGAATTACAACGCAGTTGCCCTATGGATCGTTCGTAGGCGTTGTTGGCGAACTTGTCTGCCTCTTTGTTCAGGCCACGAAGGATGTGGCGATAATTTACTTCCTCCATTGCTGCGTGCAAGATTTGATTCCTCTGATTTATTTGTTGAAGCAGAATATTTGGAGATCTTTGATGGTATACCATAAGGCGGATGATTATGGAGGAGTCTCCAAAAACACTTGCTTTCGTGATCCCGAGTTTAATTAACTGAGTGAGGCCCTGAAACAGAGCCAATCCTTCTACTCTGTTATTAGTGTTTTCTCCTAGACCCCATTCAAAGCTAAGGATGCATTCCCCGTTTGCATTGCAAATGAGGCCCCCTACGTCCGCCAACCCCGAATTAGATTTCGCTGCACCATCAAAGAACAAGCAGAACCTGTTACAATTGCTCAACCATTTGGCGAACTCCTCTTCCTTTATCCTCAATTTCCAACTTGTGTTTTCCTCTCCTGTCTGTTCCCTTTGTCTGTTAGCTTCTTGTGCTTTAGGTATGTTCTCCAGGGCGTAGCTGAGGAAATTCCTCTCTTCTACACTATAATTTGTTTCTTTTATCCTTCCTCTGGTATTATTTGTAATTTCCTCGATCGCCAGCATTTTTGCTTTGTGATAAATTCTTCTAGTGCAGTGTCCCTTATCCTGGAACACCTTACCGTTTCTTGCTAGCCAAATATGCCAGAGGAGAGTATATGGAATGGTGTTCCATACTCTTTGCGCCAATTGGCTTCTTTTTTCTTTCCATGGACATTTCTTCCTCCAATGATATATCGTTTCTCCTATGGTGCTCTGAGCTTCCCAGGTTGACTCTCCAATTAAGGCCATCCTCTTCCAGCATTCTTCTGCCACCGGGCATTCTAAAAATAGATGCTGCATAGTTTCCTCTGATCTGCAGCAATTTGGACACCTGGATAGGCCCCGGGTACCTCTCTTTCTTAGATTCTCCGCCGTCAAAGTTTTTCCTTTCAGGAGAAGCCAAATGAAGAATTTGACTTTAGGTGGTGCCTCTGCTTTCCACACTAACTTCCATTGGTTCCAGATTCCCATTTGGTAGATACTATCACAAAGTAATTGGTGCCCAGCTTTAACTGTGTATTGGGTACCTGTTGGATCCCATCGAAGCCCATCTATGCTGCCTTCTTGAACCGAGGCCTTGCTGTGGAGTGACTTTTTTAAAGTGTTGAGGCTGTCTTCTAGCACATTAGGGGGATCCAGAAAGCGCCATCCTATCCATGCGCGTGTGTGGGCGTCCCATTCTGCTATTTGTGAGAGATGATGGAGGCCTTTGCTATTGAGCCAATTTACTATTGGGATTACCTCTGCTTTGGATCCCAAAGGCTGCTGCCCCAGAATTTTATCATTGGAAAAGTTAATGCTGCTTCCCCCTCCTGGAACTTTAGAGATGTTTTGTCGCATAAAAGGGATTTCCTTCTTGCATAGTTGCCAATTTTTTGTGCATTCTCTGTTTGGAATATTAGATTCCAGGAGCTATTGCCTTGTGCAATTTAAGTATTTTTGCTCCAGAACTTTCTTCCACCACGTTGTTGGCCCTGTGATCAACCTCCAAACTATTTTGGCTCCTAGAGCCAGATTAAGGAATTTTGGGGACCTGATTCCCAGGCCGCCTTTTTCTTGTGTTTGGATTATGCTCTTCCATCCCACAAGGTTGAATTTATTTTTGGTTGTCTTCCCTCCTTGCCAGAGGAAGTGTCTAAGGATTCTTTCCATTTTTTGATGGAAAATAGCAGGAGCATGGTATAATGAAAAGCGATATAAAGGGAGGGATGTGATACCTGATTTAAGGAGCACTAGCCGACCTGTTGGGTTCAACCACATTGTGCCCCATTGCTGCACTTTCCTCTCTATTTTGTCAAGTATCTCATTCCAAGTATCAACTTTTAGAGGTCCTTGGCTAACAGGCATTCCTAAGTAGGAGAAGTGGGTCCAAGTTAGCTTGCTAGGGACTCCAAAGATGCTTGCGATGCTGTGAATGGTGTGGTTTGCTGTGTTCAAACCATAGATGCAGCTCTTTGCCTGATTAACTTTCCCTGCTGAGTATTCCATAAATTGGTCCAAGAGCTTTTTGAATCTCCTTGCTATTGTCACTGAGGCTCCTCCTATCAGCAGAGTGTCGTCCGCAAACTGAGAATGATTGATGTTTTTTGCTCCTTGTTCGATCTTGATGCCTGTAATGAGACCTATTCTTCGGTTGTGCTCCAATGCTTGACTGAATGATTCAGCCATGAGGATGAACAAATAAGGTGAGAGTGGGAAGCCTTGTCTGAGGCCACGAGAAGATTGCAAGGCTGAACATGATCTCCCACTTATCAATGGAGATATCCAAGGCCCAGTTATGCAAGCAGCAATCATGCTGATGAAGGAGGGATCGAATCCCATTTTTTTAAGAACAGCAAAGAGGTAGGAATGCCTTACTCTATCAAAGGCGTTAGCAAGGTCCAACTTGAGGACGAATCCTTTTTCCTTCCTAGACAAGCTTGAGTGGATGGCCTCTTGTACAAGCAAGATTGAATCTGATATTTGCCTATTGGGGAGGAAACCTCCTTGGTTTTTAGAGATCATAGAAGGGAGGTGGGGTTTAAGCCAGGAGGCTAAAATTTTGGAGATGATTTTATAAGCTGAGTTGCATAAAGAAATTGGTCAGAATCTTGAGAAGGAAGAGGGGCGGTTTTCCTTTGGAATCAGGGCGAGGTAAGTAGAATTAGTAAATCCTCCCATTTTGCCTTTTTTCATTACCCACTGGATCATCTTTAGGAGGTATTTCTTTATCATTGTCCAATATTCCCGATAAAAGTTGATAGGGAATCCATCTGGTCCTGGAGCCTTGTCCGGGTGTAAACTCTAGATGGCTTCTCTGACTTCCTCCTCTTCTACTTCTTTCATGAGTTTGCTATTCATCTCTTGGTTAACTTTTATAGGCATGTGCTGAAGCATGCTTGAATAATCCTCTGCGCCTTTGTCTTCAGTTAATAGCTTGCTGAAGTGCTTTGTGGTAGCCTCTTTTATTGATTGCTGAGTGTTGTAGCTATTTCTTTCATCATCCATTATTTCACTTACTGTGTTTCTGATCTTTCTGACTGTTGCTTGCTTGTGGAAGTATGCATTGTTCTTGTCTCCCTCCTGCAGCCAGAGTTGTCTCGATTTCAATCTCCATTTTGTTTCTTCCTCCCTGAGAGTCTGGCGCAATTGGGCGTAGAGTTTGTCTTCATGCTCCTTATTCTGTTGAGATAGTCCCTGCATTTCAATTCTCTGCTGCACCTCCTCCAACTCTTGTTTGATTTTCTTTTTGTGCTCCTCAGGCTCTTGATAATTACTCTTTGCCCAGTTCTTTAAGTCTTGTCTTGCTTTTTTCAATTTTGTTTCCCGGATGTGAGTCGGCGATCCTTCCACATGCTAAGTCCAGGCCGCGTACACCACTTCTCTTGTTGCTGGTAACCGATTCCAGTTTGCGCTGTATTTGAAAGGGATGGGTCCGAGAGGACAATGGAGCTGAAGGTTTAGCGTAATCGGGTAATGATCAGAAGCTGCCACATTGAGAATGTTTGAACATCCTGTTGAGAAGGTGGAGAGGAAGTCTATGTTGATCAGAAATCGATCTAGTCTTTCCATGATGTTGCTTGAGCCTATACGCCTGTTGCTCCAGGTGTATCTACGGTTTTTGGGCTTAATGTCAACTAGATCGTGATCTTGAATTATTGCCTCCAATCGGCTTTTGAAAGGATCAGAAGTGAAGTTGCCTCCTCGTTTTTCATTTGCGTGCATCACCAGGTTGAAGTCGCCGGCTACAATAAGTTTGGCGTTTCGATCCATTTCCATATTTGCTATTAAGGTATCCCAGCAGGTCTCCTTTTCTCTATACTGGTTTGGCACATACACATTGTATACAATTATTGGTTGTTCACCTGTTCTACTTTCAAGTGCAGTTCTGATCCAGCTTTGTTGGGTGTTGGTAGAGCTGCATATCCATTTATTGCTGTCCCATAAAGTTGCAATACCACCTGAGGCTCCTCTAGCCTCACTTATGCTTCCACAAAAGCGCTTCTGCTGGCTTATTACTTTGCTCATTTCCCTTTGATCTTGCTTTGTTTCCTGAAGAAGCATGATTTCAGGATTCTCACTGTTTATTAGGTCCTTGAGGGCTACTAGTTTTGAGGGGTGCCCTAATCCCCCGCTGTTCCAAGACAACATTTTCATCATGAGTTACCTGATGTTTGGAGAGGTGCTCGCCTCTCATGTCCTTTACTGCTTTTTTCTTTTTCCTGGGGCCCGAGTATGAAGCTCTCTATTGGGGTTTGTGTGCCTAGAGCTATATCTTTATGTGCATTTTCATCCCTTTGCTGCTTTGCTGTTTTTCTTCCAGGTCCTGGCTTTTTCTGGAGGTCACTTGGTGCTCCATGCTCCTTTGAAGAGTTTCTAGTGGTTCTTGAAGAGGGCGGATCAGGGGGTGGCTGCTTGGAGGGGGAGGAGGATTGGGGGGGGGGGGGGGATCAGAGGACTGTAGATCAGGGCCAGACTCCATCTCAGAGAGGATCAAAAAGGGATTGGAAGAAGGGAGAATAGGTGGATCGAGGTTCAGAGATGGAGGGGAAGAAGGTCGAGGATTGGAGGGTCCAGGAACATCAGAATCCGGAGGGGGTTTATGTGGAGCTGTTGGCTTTTTTTTTTCACAGGTTCCCAATGGCCATCCTGCTCATCATTATCAACATTAATCACTTTTGCACATCTATTTGCGAAGTGCCCGTATTCGTGACATACCTTGCATTTGAAAGGTATTTGTTCGTAATCCAGTTGCTGGATGTGGCTCCATTCATCAACTTTCAGCTTGATCGCCTCCGGGAGTCCTCGACCTAGGTCAACTTCTACACAGATCCTTGCACACGCCTGCATGTTGTCTTTTGGTTTGCTGTGATCTATGTATTTACCAACTGCGTTACCTATTGCTTTGACGGAGTCGTCCCCCCAGCAGTGAAGGGGAAGATGGGGTAATCACACCCAAATTGGAACAACATTTGGGATGTCTAGTTCTGGATCGAAGTCCGGGGTCCATTTGTTGAGGTAGAGACCCCTGGAATCCATAAAGTATGGTCCGTTTCTGAATATTAAATCTTTGTCCTCCTTTGTTTCGAAATGAAATGTATAGTATCCCTTGCCACAAAATCTAATGGATATTTTTCCTTGAGTCTTGTCCGACCAATTCCTTTCAACCCACCTTTGGACTGTTTTGGGCGATGGCCAAAGTCCTGTGAACTACCCAATGAGCCCTTTCTCTGCAAGGGAAAGAGCTGCCATGCGAGGGATTGCAGGCGGCAGTTGCACTTCCTGTATTACATCAAGTTTTTTGACAAACTTAGTTGTTGATGGTCGGATTCGTTGTGGAGGAAGAGATCTCACCAGATCAGAGAAGGCTCGATGCAGATCCGGATCCCCGCGGGGAGGATCCGGAGGATCCATGGTGCAGGAACAGGTGACAGTCGCTCTCAGCGCGGCTTCCGCTCAGGCGCGCGCGCGGTAGCAGTAACCTAAAATTCAACAATTTTGACCGCCTCTTCATATTAAAGTGCATGTATTATTACATCACAAATATGAAGATAATTGTGCTCGCAACCATTTTGTTTCTTTGAGCAGTGATTGTTTCGCTTGATTAAGAAAGCGTTTTTAAGGACAATTGTTTAATAATGTAAACTTTGATACGGGAACTGTAAATTCAAAACGAGAACTCTGTCCAATGGGAAAAATTAAAGAAAGGAAATTCTGCACAAGTATTTTTGGTGTCACTATAAAGCAACATTAAGTGAAATGTACAAGAATTTGAGTGCATGTATTATTACATCACAAATATAAAGATTATTGTGCTTGCAACCAGTTTGTTTCTTTGAGCAGTGATTGTTTCGCCTGATTAAGGAAGTGTTTTTAAGGACATAATTGTTTAACAACGTAAGCTTTGAAACGGGAGCTGTAAATTCAAAATGAGAACTCTACAAAAAAAACATGAAAAACAACCCGAAAGCGAAAAATGTTGATGTTGGAATTTTTTTTTTTTTTTCAATAATCATCAAATTGACAAACAATGTTGGTGAATTGGCCCTTTCTAATGAAAGCTTAAAGACCAACCATTAAATTTACACATTGTGGGGTTGGACTTGATATATTATAACGAAAACTTTAAAATAAATTATCAAATTGACACATTTTGAGATCGGGTTGCTAGTATCAACATAGACCTTGCAGGAAAAATAAATTATAACATTGAAAAAACAAAAAACAAAAAAGAAATACAACAAATTTAAAAAATAACAAGGACTACATAGTAGCTAATCGTTGCTACATAGTTTAAATATAACTAAATTAAAGTAGAAAACAATAAAATAAAAAAGATTTAAAATTTTAAAATGTAATAATTAGATTAATTTTAAATTGTAATCAAATGTATTATTAAATTTTGTAAATTAACATTATATGTATTGCAACATAGAAATACTTCTTAATAGTTTATATTTGGCTTTTATAGTTTGTGAATATGGTCTTATGAAAATCTTATTATTAGGATTTAAAGGTCCTATCATAAATTTATATTATACCTTAGTTTGTGAATGTAAGAAATTTTATATTTATTCGTATTACAAACATATTATTATTTTGAATATCATTCATTCATTAATAGTGTAAGACCTATCATATGCGGTTAAATTCGCAAAAAACCTAAGTGACCTCTACCCCTTAAAAATATAATGCAAGAATACAAATATATCTCCCAGATACCATTAATAAATCTTTTTAAATTACATATGTGATTTTAAATAACCATTTTAAATTATATATGTAATTTTAAATAATATATTTTTTTATTAAATTATATTAATCATTAGCCATTTTTATGAATAGGAATATAAAATGATTATACTCATTAGCAGTAATTTTATCACCTTCCCAAAACAAATTGTATCATAAATGCCCATAATACACCTTGATGTGATCTATGTACTTCTATTTAATTAATAGAGGTAATGGGTACATTATTAGAGCCAAAGGGCATTAACATGTTCAATTTGATAGCCAATCCAATTGAACATAAATAAATTAAATTATTTTTAAAAATCATATATTTCAATGTGTAATGTTATATTATAGAAATTTTTGCAATTATTTTGGGTCAAACACAAATTAATGTGAGTTTGACCAATAACCTATTGCAATATCCACTTTTTTTGCGGCAGGGATAATAACAAGTAAATAAAAAAATCTATTTATAACATTAAAAAAAAACGCAACTTTAAAAAAAAAAACAAAAACAAAAAATTAAATATTGAGGAAAACTAAAACAAACCAAATTTAAAAATAATAATAATAAAGAAAAATATGTTAAAATATAACCAAATATATAATTATATATATATATAATAAAAAAAAAACCAAACATAAAAATGTAAAAAATAAATTTTAAAAATCAACATCAAAATCATTTGACATTTTAAAAAAATATTCATAAGAAAATTTAAGGGATTGATGCCTCATCAACACTTTTCAAAATCAACATGAAAATCATTAACATTAAAAAAAAAATGTTCATAGGAAATTTAAAGTGTTTAAAATAGCAGTTGTCTTTAACGCGACTTTTTGAAAGCCTTTCCGGTGGCTTTTTCCAGTCAAAATCCGGCGGTAAATTACTGGAATCATAAGTTTGATAGCTAGTTTCTGCACAATCAAAGCGTCCCAGGAGTTTTCCAGGGTGCTGAATCCAAATATGCAGTTAAAAAACCATTTTAACTGCAACAAAAACCATTTTAACTGCAATTTCTTTTGCCGGATTCCGTCACCGGAATCTCCAAAAAGTCGCATTATAGACAACTCCTTTAAAATATGCTCCAAATAAAAAAAAATGTATTCTGAATCAACGCTTTTTAAAATTAAATGATTTTTTTGCTACCACAAAAAAAGAGTCATCCTATCAGTTTCCGTTTCAAAATTTATATTATTGTTTGCTTTAAATGCTTTTTTAAATGCTTTTTGGGATTATTTAAGTTGAAATAAAAAAAATTCTGCCACACTCATGAAATCTAGTTTCATGTGATATCAAATATGTATCTGAATCATAAATCCTTGTGTCTATGCATTAAAATATAAGGGTATTCAAGATGGATTGTATAAGCTTGCTTTGTTTGGTTGCCCTGTTGGACATCTTATAAAGGGTTTTTCATTGTGTTTGAGCTTATAGAGTGAAGTCAAACTGATAGAAATTAAAAATGCTTGTGAAATTTGGAGAGGTATTGATGCTACGTCATTGTATGAAAATTGATTTTAGTGTTGCATGTGAGATCGGCATACAATAAAGTTTTATATTTGTTTTAACTAAGAGTCATTTTTTTGTATTTGATGGGAGACACAATAATGTTGAGTTGATGTTTTGATGCCTATAAAGATATAAGAGACAAATGTTTTTCTTGTTAGAGCTAAAAAATAAATCCAAGTACATGTAGCATAATGATTATTAGCTCAAAGAATTTAACTTGAATTCAATTATTGATAATTCAAATAAATATTTACAACCTAGGATTAAAGTCGATAGTTTGAAGGCCTTTGTGAATAAAAATTCATTGCTTAAAGGAGATGTAAAAACATATTTGAAAACAAGTGTCACAATAATGCTGGGTAGCATTGCAAAAGACTTTGAACTCAAAGTAGATCTAAAAACAACTATATAGAAATAATTCACAGTAAAATAATGTAAATGAATTTTTAGTCAATGAGAGTATGTCTATAAGGACATTCTAGAGAAACTTGTTCTTCTTGTGGAAACTGCTTGTACCTGTATACTTAAAATTTAAGAAACAAGGGTCCAAGTACACCTATGACTATCATAGGGAGTTGAAACTCTAGTTGAATTTTACTTATAAAAAGTTAACGAATTATCCAAAGCTTGATTTAAATGACCAAAGCTTAAAAGTTTTTTCTACAAGTTAAAAAAATCATTGCTAAAAGGGAATGTTACTCAAAGGAATTGAAAGCTAAAGTAATGGGAGTACTTTTGGAACTTTGTAGTAAATTGGAGATGAAAGTAAACCTAGAAGTAAATGCATAGTGAATTAAATGACTTTAATGCAATCTTAATGGCCGGTACTCGAATCATTGTGTGCCTTGAGATAACATACTCACTTCAGAGGTAGCTAAACAACTAATAATTGTTAATAATTATTGTTAAGAAAGATTTTTTTTACATTTATTTTTGGTAGTTCTTACTAGAATATGGGCATTGGTATCAAGCTCAACTAAGTAAAACACTGTCAAGGATGCTAGGTGAATTATTTTGAATCAAAAGTTTTGGATTAACTATATAGTATTAAGATCAATTCTTTGGTTTCCTTTAGCAAACATTTAGAATGTTAATGCTTATGCAATATATTATAATCTAGCTAAAGAAGAATTCATGGAGGTGGTCACTTAATTTTCTGAAAGCTAGTTTTTCCTTTTCTTCTTTCTATTATTGTCTTCAAGGTAATTAACACTTAAAACTATGGGACAATGGTGAAAAGGTTAAACTATGACATAAGAGTTTTAGTTCAAACTAACAAAAATGAGTGCTCTAAGTTAACTAGTAACAATAATTTTTGATTATTCTTTGATAACAAAAGCATGTCTATAAACAACTAAATTATAATTTGACTATTCAAAAGAAATATTTATATATCTTTGTTGTTTGAAAATAGGACTATGAAGAACAATATATGATTTGTCAAGGAAAATAGTACAATACATGATTTACCAAATTTATTAAAACGTAAAAAGTACAATATATAATTTATCAAATATACTAAAAGGAAAAAAATTATGTGCTATATATTTTAAGTCATATGTAAATGAATATCTACAAACATTTTTCCTTATTAATATATAAGTTCAAAAAATGATCTGGTAAGAGTTCATAATTGTTGCTAATGAGGAACTTATAAAAGTTTAATAAAAGAAAATCAAAGCATAAAATTTTCAAGTTTTAATAAGCAAACAACCATACTAACTATAATTTTATATTTTTTCATATCTCTTGCAACACTAGAGTGACATAAAAGCAAGATGGATTGCCTATGCTTGTTAGATATTTTTAATGTTGCATGGAAAAATAAATAAAACTTTATCAATTTTCAGTAGTGATTTTAAAATAACACAATAGGGAAAGCAATAAAGTCAAATATACAAGAAAACAATTTTAAAAAATATGTTTAAATTGCTTGACAGTAGGAGATGCAAATATGTTTAACATTTGAAATGGAAAATGCAATGTTCATATGTAACAATGGGAAAAGGTAGACTTAGAGGCATGGAGTTGAAAGATAAAATTAGAGATATTTTTCAAGGGAATTGAACTATCAAAAAATAATAACAATGATTCAATGAAACAAGAATTAAAAAAATACAATAAATAATTTTTATTTTCTAAAAAAATGATACACAAAGATTGTAATATTATGCAAAATGTCATTCCTTTTACAAAATTAGTCATGTAATATATTTGTTTTTGGCACAAGAGTATAATATAACAGTAGGGATGTATTCTTACTTATTTTATATATGTAATGATAACATTGTCCAATAAAAGTGTCAAAGATCCTTGTAGATGACATTATTGAAGGTGTGCCAATGTTTAATTAATATCATTTTGATATTGTTGAAAATATATTTTTGTTAATTTTTGATACACTTGCTGTAACTGCAGGTTGCGTTAGAAACAAATTATCTATGTTTTTTGTTTTTAGTGTACATTCCAAGCTATTGTCATAGAAGTATGCTCAACAAAGAACACTTTTCATCAATAGATTTGATATATAAAAAAATAAAAAAATTGTAACAATTGTTTGCAATCGGTACAAAAAGGTTCAAATGTGACAGGGATAAATCTTTTGCACCAAAGATGCTTTTGACCCTTATGTAAGTTGAACATTTGTTGGAAAATATCGGTTGAAGTTTATGACCAAAAATTAGATCACCACAAATAGAATAAATCAAAGAGAAAATTCTTTGTTAAAGCATTCTTAGTTGAGTTGTGGCACTAGTGAGAGTATGTAATTTCTAAGTGTAATTTTGATCATTTAACACATGGATAAAAGTTGATTGTCTAGTGCACTTTGAACAAGTCTTTAGGACTATTGTGAACTATATTATTGAATAGAAACATTGTGGAGATTTGGCAAGCTAACTGCCCATGTACTCAAAATAAAAAATCCTTGTAAGAATGATTTAGATATAGTTGAAAATATAAGAATGACAATGATATTTGTGATTCTTGTAAAAACTATTAAACAAAGAGTCAAACTCATGGAAATAGAAGAATGCAAAGTAAATATACTTTGATTAATAGGACACAATACTAACTATCACTTTGCTTTGTTTTAGTTGGTCATATTTTAGAAATAGTGCATATTGATTGTTATTTTGTTGACAAAATATCATAATAGCAACAATAGATCCAACTAGATAAATTTGTGTTTCAACTAGATAGAATAGCTATAGTTGTATCCAATTAAAAGCAAATCTCTGTACAAAATTTTGAAACTTTTTCAATTTATGTGCTTATGTTCTAGATAATACAATATTTTTCTCAATCAAACAAGATCTCGTATCACAAGCCAAAGTTTCTAATATAAATACTCATTCTTCGTATCAAGTAAGGACCAAATTCTCATATCAAGTCATTTCCAACATTCGATGTTCTACAAGATCAACATGGACAAGCTCTATTTTTGTTGGAGAACCAATACTTTTTCTATACCTTAGGGCATAAAAGACTAAAACACCACCCTCAAAAACTTCCTTGGCCTATGTGTGCATAATTGTATAATAGAACATGTTGCTTTAAGAGATTGCAAGTTGCAATCATAAATGGGTGTGGTTTTAGGATATTTAATAAATGTTCAGTTCTTATAGTTTTATTCTCCTTTTTTGTTTTTTGTTTTTTATAGGTTAGTAAGTTTATCTACTGTTTTTTTTTTTTGTCAATACAACAAAACCAAAAAAAGAGTAGTTGTTATTAGCTATTCTCTCTAGGCTTGTTTTAATTGCTTCAGTGTCTAAAAAATTATTGGTATGCCCTAAAAACAAAGTTACTCTAACACATTTTGTTTTAATCAATTTGCAAATAATGCATTAAAATCATTAAGAATAAAAGCAGATGCAACAAACATGGAAAAGCATTTTAAAAATTTTTTATGCACATATTTTTGGACTATGTTCTCTTGGATATAAGTGCATTGAGTTATATTGGCTTTGAAGCATCTACTAGAACAATCATTGAAAGTTTCAAGGTAAATTTTGGAATAAATGGAAATAAAATTGCCTCTATTGCTATTTTGCAATATTTGTGGCAAGCAAAATCTCATTATTGTTGAAATAAGAAATTGTCAAAGGTTGCAACAAATAAAAATTTATGGCTTTCTACAATTGTTTTCAAGGACAAAAGATAAGGTAGTAACAAAAGTTTAGAAGTACATTGTATCATCAAATACTAATACATACATACAAAGACACAATTCAATTTGAGATAGATAAGAAAGGGGAAATTGCTAAATTGCATTTATAAAACAAGTTAAATATGACAAACTTACATTTGGATTTGTTGTTTCAGTTTTTAGGAGTCAACTCAAAGCCATTATTTTTGTCACAAAGATTCTTTAATGTCCTTTCAAATCCATTCCTAACTCTAACCACTTAAATCTATATTTGCTACATTTTTAAGAGTAGTTAACTTTATCTTCTTATGATTTGTCTTAGTAATAGAGAGCAAAGTCTGATTGGTCTTAATAACAAAGAGCAAAGTCTTTTTGGTTACTTTGGAGTTAGTTGATTTTAAAGTATCAAATTTCCATTTGTACTTTTGTTCAAGAAATAAAGAAATAAATAAGGTTTTAGAAGTTAATTATATATATGGTTGCATCACTGAAAAGGAAAACTACAAGTATTTGGTTTCTTGTATCACCGCTTTATACGCATTATAAGTCAAATATAATTGGAATTGCCATGATCCATTTAAAAAAGTTGATTAAACTAAAAAATATTATAGTAGTTTGTAAAAAATGGAAAAGGCAATTAAAGCCTAAGCCAAAAACAATTTGTAAAAATTGATTAAACTAAAAAATATTATAGTAGTTTGTAAAAAATGGAAAAGGCAATTAAAGCCTAAGCCAAAATAATTTTACAAATTTAAAGCAATTTCACAAATTTGAACAGAGATTATATAACATAGAAGACATTTTTCCATTGCTAAAAAGAGAAAAAGGTAAAAAGGCCAATACACAACATGTGAAAATTCTTTCTACAAAGACATGGATGCAATGGATTTGTATTTCATGTATGTCTTGGTACACTACAAAAAGACACAATGAGAAGATGTGATTTATTTTTATATAGATACGATGATAATGATTTTTAAGTGTAAAAGATTCCTATATGTGAAATTCTAACAGTGCAAGTATGTTTTTATAATATAATTTTTACATGGTTGTGAGGGAATATTTGTTGATTTTGAGAATTATTGTCGCAATTGTGGACTATGCATAGTACCAATGGCTTTTGTATTTGTGTTTTCTCTAGTGTATTGTAAACATTGGTCATAAATTGTATTTTGTTCAGTTAGTAATTAGTATGCAATTGTGGGAGTTAGTAATTAGTATGCAATTGTGGGATGTGTATAGTGTGAGTGATTTTTGTATTGGTGGTTTCTATAATGTATTGCAAACATTTTTCATAAAATTATATTTTGTTTAGTTAATAATTAGTACAATGATCAAATAGATATGATAGATGAAAACGTGTTAAGAGAATTTTTTTTTGCATCCAGTGCAAAGGGAAAATAGAATATATTTGAGAAACATAGATGCTATAACCATTTTTGAATGAGTTGATCTACCTATTTGTTAAACTAGTTAAATAATAGCAATTGCCAATGAAGGACAAATTCCAAGTTCTTGATTGTTCATTAATTTGTATACATAATACCTTGAAAGGAATCAAAGTAAAGATGACATCATGATTAATCTAATATGAATCAATGGTACAACAAATAATACATTGGTTTGAAAAAATTGTAAAAAGATGATCAAGAATAAAGGCACTATTATTTGTTTTGTTCCTTCTAATACATGCAAATCAAATTTATGAGATATAATAAATAAGATAATTTTTTTTGTAGCTATTCTATTTTGCAACATGTCAATGTTGAAATCTCTGGCCATCGCGATGTGTTAATGCTGTTGTATGTATTTTTTTTATAGTCCAAACAAGACAAAATGTTGTATTGCATAAATCTCTTGTTATTTAATAACTATTGTCTTTTTGCAACATGTACAAATGCAAGTGTGCATTTGTATTAGTTTGCAAGTATTATTTGTTTTGAAACTAAGTTTGTTTGTGTCTTTTTTGCAAACACAAAATATCCACTTACATTATATTAGATTCATTGACAATATTGTGAGTATGTCGTGACATGTTCTTTTGTTCAAGGAGCATATGAGCGAGTTTCCTTCTATTGATATTGAATCCAAACTATATTTAAGTTATAAATATGCATTTCTTTAAATTCTTTGTTTTCAAAAACCCTTTTTGACTCAAATAATTTTTTTCTAATTTGTTGATGAAATAAAGTGATTGACTACCTCTAACTTGAGATAATTTAACATATACAAGTTCATGGCATTTAATTCCGGTTGAGTCAAATTATAGGTCATTCATTATGAAGCATTGTGATCTATGCATTCATTCACAAATGATTTTCTTTGGAAATCACCAATGAAAAAAAATGGATTCCTCTCTTTGATACAAATTATTTATATATTCTTGTTACATGTATCTAGTTTTCAAGAATACCAAATGTGAATCAATGATGTGATGAACTTCATTTATCCCGATAGATGGTGTCTTGAATTCTATCCCCACAATGTCAACATTTCCTTCTATGTAATACTTGACAATACCTTAAGCACCATTAATAGTTTGTCCTTAGTGGCATAGTTGCCTTCAAATATCTTGACAAGCATGTTACATTTTAGAATGATTGTAGAGCAAAAGTTATTTCCTTTATATTTATTCGCTTTGGTAATATATGTTTTTTAGTCAAATAATTTTAATATGAATGTATCATAGTCAATAGAAGCTAACATTTTTTATTGTGTTGTTAAACATCTTTGTTTCTATAAAAAAAGATACAAAAATGCTAGATTATTTGGTGGGCATCTATAAAAATGTTTGTTCAAATAATTGATTTTTTCTATTTTTTTCCTAACCATGTTTAACATAGACATGAACAATTGATTTTCATGTCTCATAATTTTTTGAGTTCAAAATATTTGGCGTTGTCTATCCAAATATATAAGGTATATTGCTTTAATGGAAATTTGGTTGTTCAAATATCTAATAGTTAAGTACAGGCTATCATTGACAAAGGTCACCACAAACATTGATATCAAAATTTTCAAAAGGTGTTGTCGTAATGTACATAATTTTGTGAAGTAATATATCAATGTTGTATAGAATTCAAGCTCCAATTAGAGACAATTAGTCTCTAATCTAGAGTTCAATGGAAGCATGTCTCACAAGCCCAAAGGCAAGCATAATGTTGAGTGCACTATGATGTAATTTGCATAATATGCAACTGTTCCTCTAGATGCAATTATGATTCCCTTTTTTCTGAAAGTATTGCTATGGAGTTCCTTATTGTAAAGGATAACACACCATGGTAGATGGATTTGGCTATAAATGTTTACCCTATACTTGCACTTTTAGTTGTTGGTGTTGGCTGCTCTCCATTAAGTTTTTCTCTCATTTCATAATAACCTTTTGTGCTTAAAACAAATGCTATTAACAATACTGTTATATGAGATTTACGATTGCCGAAAAAAGTATCTCCCTTAGGTCGGTGGTTAACCTAGAACAACAGAGAGATAAGGAACAAAATGCTTTTCCTTAAATTAAATAGATGATGGAGTGAGGCCTACCTGGAATCCTTTGCACACTTCACTCCTTCTTTAGCTTGGAAGCTCCAATCCCAAATTTGATTGCCAAAATTAGAACCTGCACAGTCAGATAACACAAGGGAAGAAACTATGAGATATATGTAGTATCATTTAAGTAATTCATCAATAAATCAACATGGTATTGAAATAAGTGAAATAACAATATCACATATAGGAAAATAATGAATTATTTGCATTACTATAAATGGAAGGAGATTAAAACAGTAAGTAGCAGTTGATCTTGTAGAAGAGCTCCTCCAAGTTGTTGACTTGTCCTTTCCTTGTCACAATATGCACCTCCAATCACCCTAAATGCATGAGATGATGATCACTCACTACAACAACATAAGGGCATAATCACTCTCCAAAAGCCAACTCCCAACCAGATAGAAGGCTAGGAATATATAGAGAAGTATGGTAAGTTGGGAGTTCTTATAAAATTACCAATTTAGTGTAAGAGATCCATCTTTGATGGAGGGATAGGATCAAAGGATAAGTGGTGAAAACTCCAATGTAGGGATGGATAGTATCCGAATGATTAATCGAAGGTAAGTAGTTGTAGAAAGTTTTGGAAACTCCTAGAAGATGAAGCTTCCAGAATCCCGATCATTCTCCCAGATTTCTAGAACCAGCACAGGGGAATAGGGGAGCAACCTTCTGGTGACCAACACAAGCCACAATGGAGAAAAATGCTGGTGAACACACCCTAATATGTTCACAAGGAGCATTGGTCCTCAAACTGGCTCAAATGAAGCAGTTTAGGGCTTAAACTATGGGACATGAAAGGTACATCCTTAGGGATTTGTGCAAGATGGTGACAAGGTGTAGGTTTTAACCATCCATAAATTACCTACATATGAATTTTAAAAACAAAAAATAAACAATGGCAAGAGCATAAAATATAAAATAGATATACACAAATATTTTCCCCTGGATCCATAAACTGCGATTACCAGTTTGATTTTTCATTATGTTCCTTTCAATGTCACAATACATATATATACATGTTGAAGCATCCATAAACCCCAATCCATAAACCATGGATTAGAACATAACTATAGCTCCCTTGACTGGATCTACAAAATACCATGGATAGAAAACCATCATGCCCAAAACCATGTGCGAAATCCATGGACAAAACCATAGGTAGGTCCTCCCACCTAATATAGGGTCCAAAAAATGTTTCCCTGGGCGCTGCCATGAACACCGTGTAGGGGGGATACCGCCCCCCAATAGGGGGGAACTGCTCCCCTGTGACCTCCTGACAGCACCCCGCACAATGTATAGGAATCTCTTCTGCCACCCTCGTGACCCCCCCAATGTGTGGGGTAGTCGTGAAAAGAATATAACACAACCCCACATTCTCCCACTTGTTGTTTTATTTCCAAAGGGGGCCACAAGAGAGCTTAGTCATTGATACAACCCTACAATGCCTATTGTTTGTCTACACAAAGAGAACTTCTCAGTGGTCATAGACTTTTTCAATGCATCTGTAGTATTCTTCAAAGTGTCCACCTTTACCAGCAACACCTTTTTGTCCTCAACCATATCCCTCAAAAAGTGATACTTAACATCAATGTGCTTTGTCTTTGAATGATAAGCAGGGTTCTTTGCCAAGAAAATTGCACTTTTCCTGTCACAGTCTATCCTTATAGCTCACTGTACTAACCCCATACTTGAACACAATCTCCGCAACCAAACTTCTTCCTTGCTTGCATGAGTGGTTGCATGTATTCTGCCTTTGTAGTTGAAAGTGCCAATACAGGCTGTCTCTTAATCATCCAACTAACTGAATCTCCAATTATGTTAAACACATACTCACTTGTATATCTTCTATGATCCATATATCCAGTCGATTCTTCATTCTTTCCATGACTAGCCCACGTAGTTAACCAAGGGGTTAGAAGGGGGGCGCAGTCCCCCCTTCGTTGTGTCAGTTGCATAGCGGGGGGGTTCACATGGGGTTTGAGGGGTGCAGGTAACCCCACTCTATGGGGTCCAGGGCAACACCTTGAAAATTTTTGTTTTTGGACCCTATATTAGGTTGGGCGGACCTACCTATGGTTTTGTGCATGATTTTTCGCACATGGTTTTGGACGCGATGGTTTTTGGTCCATGGTTTTGGATGCGATGGTTTTCGGTCCATGGTATTGGATGCTTCGACATGTATAAATATGTATTGTAACATTAAAAGGAAAATAATGAAAAATCAAGCTAGTAGTCTTGGTTTTGGGATCCATGGGAAAATCTTTGTGTATATGTGTTTTATGTGTTATGCTCTCACATTGTTTATTTTCTGTTTTTTAGAATTCGTATGCAGGTAATTTATGTACGAGGTTCAAACCTACAATCCTAGTCTTCCTTGGTAGCACAAACCATAATCATTAGTGCCACACAAATACCTGGAAACCCGCTTCACTGTTGTCCAATGCTCCTTCCTTGGTTTTGCATAAATCTGCTTAATACTCTGTAGGTTTTAACCCCATATAGAAATTACCTGCATACGAATTCTAAAACACAAAAAATAAACAATGCGAGAGCATAACACATAGAACACATATACACAAATATTTTCCCCTAGATCCCAAAACCGGGACTACCAGTTTGATTTTTCATTATGTTCCTTTCAATGTTATAATACATATTTATACATGCCAAAGCATCCAATACCATGGACCGAAAACCATCTCGCGTCCAAAAACATGTGTGAAAGACATGCACAAAACCATAGGTGGGTCCACCCATCCTAACATAGGGTCCAAAACCAAAATTTTCTGGGGCGCTACCTGGACCCCATAAAGTGGGGTTACGGGTACACCTCAAACCCCCTGTGAC
>APFE030781610.1:75049-87388 GCA_000404065.3 Pinus taeda
ATAACCTTTTTCTACCAACTGAGCTTTTTATTTCTCCACCCTTCCTTCTGCATTTGTCTTCTTTTTGAACACCCCTTTATTGCCAATGGGTTTCCTTCCAGCTGGCAACTCCACCAGATTCCAAGCCTCATTTCTATGCAAAGATGCCATTTCATCAACCATGTCCTCTTTCTAGAGTTTTCCATCCTCTGAATCCACTGCTTCCTTCACAGTTCTTGGATCATCATCAGTAACAGACAAAGCAAAATTTGAACGGAAAGTAGATGGACTATACCTTTCTGGCTACCTTCTTTCTCGAACTAATCTTCTCACAATCGGAGTTTGTGGCTCTTCATCTTCTGATTCCTCCTTTGCTGTAGAGTCCGATTCTTCCTCCTTAAGCTCAAACTCTATCTTCTCAGGTTCCTTTGGTTGGACTTCATGTTTAATAATATATTTCACCTCTCTGAACACCACATTTCGGCTTTACACAACCTTCCTTATTACTGGGTTCCAAATCTTATAACACTTTAAACCATCCTTATACCCAACAAAGATGCACTTTTCAGATTTACTGTCCAACTTGGTTCATTTCTCCTTTGGAACATGCATATATGCATCACATCCAAATACCCTCAAATGTGAAAGAGAGGGTTTCTTACCAGTCCTTACCTCTTATGGATTCTTATCCTCTAATGCTTATGAAGATGACCTGTTGACCAGGTAACATGCAGTATCCACCGTCTCTTCCAGAATTCCTATCATAACTCGTCACCACTAAGCATGCTTCTTTCCCTTTCCATCAATGTCTTATTCATTATTTCTACAACTCCATTTTGGTAAGGTGTATATGGAATAGTCTTCTGTCGTGCTATACCACACTTCTTATAGAATTCTTCAAATTCCTTGCTGCAAAACTCTCCACCATTATCTGTTCTCAGCACCTTTATCTTCTTCTCTGTTTGATTTTCCACGAGAGCCTTAAATTCTTTAAACCTGTCAAAGGCTTCATATTTCTTCTTAAAGAAATATATCCATGTATTCCTTGAAAATTCATCTATAAATGATACATAGTACACATACTTACCCAATGATGGAACCTTCATAGGTCTAAACACATCACTATGCACAAGTTCTGATATCTATTTCGCCCTCTTACTACCAAAGGGGAAACTCACCCGATTCTGCTTCCCATATACACAATTTTCGCAGAAATCAAAATCTAGAGAGCTATTACTCATACCTTCTACCATGAAGTATTCAAAGGCCCTTCTCTCCAATATGTCCAAGCCTTTGATGCCACAACATGGTCTTCTCTCCAGATACCACTAGATTTTCTGCTCCACTTTCAGGAACCACAGAACTGTTGCACCCATCAATAACAATGCTACCTTGCAACTTGTATAGAGTTCCAATTCAAACTACCCGCATCAATACCAGTGCTCCCCGAACCATTTTGCAGGTATCCTTCTCAAGCACTATTTTTACACCTGCATCATCCAGCTTGCTCACAAAAATCAGATTTCTGGCCAATGCAGGAATATGCAGAACATCTAGAAGTGTTCTAACCCTTCCACCTTGCAACTTCAAATTTACTTTTCCACAACCAATGATTCTAGCCTTCCTATCATCCCCTAAGAAGACATTACCGCCATCGTATTTCTCATATTCGCAGAACTACTCTCTATGGAGAGTTAAGTGAAAGGATGCACTTGAGTCAATCAACCATGCCTCATGATCTACATGTGTACTTGAAGAAGCCAAGTACACATCCCCACCTTCATCTGAGGTGGTTTTCACCTCTGCAGAAGGAGCATCATCAGATCCCTTTCCTTTATTAAGAGCTTCAGATTTACAGTCCCTTTTGTAGTTACCTTCCTTTCCGCATTTCCAACACACCACCTTTACAGGTTTTCTTGGAGATTTAGTTCTCCCTCTAGATTTAGATCTCCCACTTGATGACTTATTTTTGCTTTTGTTCTAGGACCGTCCTTGTACAGACAAGGCATCACCATTCTAGCTCTCCATATTTTTCTGTCTCATCTCCCCCGTCAGCAAGGATGAGACTATTTCATCAAACTGCAAGGCAGTTGCATTGCTACCTATTGCAATAACTAGAATATCCCACGAATTTGGTAGAGAACACAACAAACTGATGTACTTATCTTCATCCAAAATTTTAATATCAACAGATGCTAACTGACTTACCACAGTATTAAATGCATTCAGATGCTCTGTCACCAAGTCTCCATCTTTCATCCTCAGGTTATACATCTTTTTCTGCAAGAACAATTTATTCACCAGAGACTTAGATTGGTACAAAGTCCCTAACTTGTTCCACAAAGCGTTCGTCGCAGCTTCCCCTGATACATTCAGAAATACTGAATTTGAGACACACAATCATATTGTGCTTTTTGCCTTCCGATACAACTTCTTCCATTCTTCATCAGACACTCCCATTGGTTTAGTACCCGTATCTACCGTGATCCACTGATCTTTATTCACCAACAGATCCTCCATATTGAGTTTCCACAACTCAAAATTCTAATTTTCTCAATCTTTATCTTTCCACTGCTCACCATCTTCTTTCACCACTAGAATTGATCTGGAAGATCTCCCACTGAAGAGGGTCTACCACAGGCCCGAGCAAAACCCCTCAGCAATAAAGGCGTCCCCTTGAAGCCAAAACAACTCTGATACCAAATGTAGGTTTTAACCCCATACAAAAATTACCTGTATACGAATTCTAAAACACAGAAAATAAACAATGTGAGAGCATAACACATAGAATGCATATACACAAAGATTTTCGCCTGGATCCCAAAACCGAGACTACCAACTTGATTTTTCATTATGTTCCTTTCAATGTTATAATACATATTTATACATGCCGAAGCATCCAATACCATGGACCGAAAAACATCACGTCCAATACCATGGACCGAAAACCATCGCGTCCAAAAACATGTGCGAAAAAGATGCACAAAACCACAGGTGGGTCCGCTTATCCTAACATAGGGTCCAAACCAAAATTTTCCAGGGCGTTGCCCCAGACCCCATAAAGTTGGGTTACGGGTACACCTCAAACCCCCTGTGACCCCACCCACTACACAATCGGCGCAACGAAAGGGGGCTCTGCCCCCCCTCTAACCCCCTCGGTTAGTCGTGGAAAGAATATAACACAACCCAACATACTCCCACTGCATGTGCAATGTCTGGTCTACTACAGACCATTGCATACATCAAGCTACCAACTGCACTTGCATATGGAACATAGGACATGTCCTCTTCCTCTTCTTGTGTTTTGGGACACGGTTCATTAGATAACTTTACACCTACAAGAATAGGAACCTTCATCGGTTTACTATCCTGCATATTAAACCTCTATAGTATTGTCTCGGCATACTTCCTCTAGTTTAACCTGAGCTTCCTCTTTGCCTGATCTCGTTTAATTTCCATGCCCAAAATATAGTTTGCAGCATCAAGATCTTTCATGTCGAATTTGGAGGACAATTGGGTCCTTAAATCCTGGATAATTTCTTTTTCATTGCCAACTAGCAACATATAATCCACATACAAGACTAGATAAATGACATTGTCACCAATTAATTTAAAATACATACGATGAATTTCTTTGCTTCTCATGAAGCCAAGTCCTCGTATAAATGTATCAAAATTTTGAAACCACATCCTTGGCGACTGTTTTAACCTATACAAAGACTTTTTTAATTTGCATAACAGTTCTTTCTTACCTTTCACCGCAAAGCCTTCAGGTTGCTTCATGTAGATCTCTTCTTCTAGATCTCCATGAAGAAATGGTGTCTTCACATCCATATATTCTACCTCAAAATCAAAAGTAGCAGCAACAGATAAAAGTAATATAATAGAAGCTACCTTGGAAACAGGAGAAAAAAATATCAACAAAATCAATTCCCGACACCTTGGAATAACCTTTTTCTACCAACCAAGCTTTGTATTTCTCCACCTTTCCTTCTGCATTCATCTTCTTCTTAAACACCCATTTGATGCCAATGGGTTTCCTTCCAGTGGACAACTCCACGAGATCCCAAGCCTCATTTTTGTGCAAAGATACCATTTCATCAACCATGGCCTCTTTCCAGAGTTTGCCATCCTCTGAATCTACTGCTTCCTTCATAGTTATGGGATCATCATCAGTAAGAGATAAAGAAAAATTTGAACAGAATAAAGATGGACTTTACCTTTCTGGTTGCTTTCTTTCTCAAATTGATCTTCTCATAGCCGAAGTTTGTGGCTCTTCATATTCTAATTTCTCTTCTACTGTAGAGTTTAATTCTTCCTCCTTTAGCTCAAACTCTATATTCTCAGGTTCCATTGGTAGGACTTCATGTTTAATAACATCTTTCACCTCTCTAAACACCACATATTAGTTGTACACAACCTTCCTTGTTTCTGGGCTTCAAAGCTTATAACCTTTTAAACCATCCTTATATCCAATAAAGATTCACTTTTTCAGATTTACTATCCAACTTTGTTCTTTTCTCCTTTGGAACATGTACATATGCATCACATCCAAATACCCTCAGATGTGAAATAGAAGGTTTCTTACCAGTCCATACCTACTATGGAGTATTATCCTCCAATGCTAATGAAGGTGATCTGTTGACCAGGTAACATGAAGTCTCCACTGCCTCTACCTAGAATTCCTGTACTAACCCAACACCACTGAGCGTGCTTCTTGCTTTCCATGAACGTCTTGTTCATTATTTTTGCAACTGCATTTTGTTCAAGTGTGTATGGAGTAGTCTTCTACCGTGATATACCACACTTCTTACAAAGCTCTTCAAATTCCTTCTTTCAAAACTCTCCACCGTTATTTGTCATTAGGACCTTTATCTTCTTCTTTGTCTGGTTTTCTAGCAGAGCCTTAAATTCTTTAAACCTGTCAAAGACTTCAGATTTATTCCTAAGGAAATAAATCCATGTATTCCTTGAGAAGTCATCTATAAATGATACATAGTACACAAACTTTCCCAGTGATGGAACCGACATAGGTCTAAACACATCACTGTGCACAAGCTCTAATATATGTTTCGCCCTCTTATCACCAGAGGGGAAACTCACCCGATTCTTCTTCCCATATACACAATTTTCACAGAAATCAAAATCTAGAGAGCTATTAGAAATACCTTCCACAACACCATTACCATGAATTATTCGAAGGCCCTTCTCTCCAATATGTCCAAGCCTTTGATGCCATAACATGGTCTTTTCTCTGGAGACCACTAGATTTTATGCTTCACTTTCAAGAACCACAGAACTATTGCACCCATCAATAACAGTGCTACCTTGAAGCTTGTATAGAGTTCCAATTTGAACTCCCCGCATCAATACCATTGATCCCCGAACCATCTTGCATGTATCTTTCTCGAACACTATTTTTACACCTGCATCATCGAGGTTGCATATAGAAATCAGATTTCTAGCCAATGCATGAATATGAAGAACACTCAGAAGTGTTCTAATCCTTCCACCTTGCAACTTCAACTTGAATTTTCCACAACCAATGATTCTAGCCTTTCTGCCATCCCCTAAGAAGACATAACCACCATCATATTTCTCATACTCGCAGAATCACTCTCTTTGGGGAGTGAAGTGAAAGGATGCACTTGAGTCAATCAACCATGCCCCATGATCTACATGTGTACTTGAAGAAGAAGCCAAGTATACATCCCAACCTTCATCTGAGGTGGTTTTCACCTCTGTAGAAGGAGCATCATCAAATCCCTTTCCTTTCTCAAGAGATTTAGATTTATAGTTCCTTTTGTAGTGCCCTTGCTTTCCACATTTCCAGCACACCTTTACAAGTTTTCCTGGAGATTTATATCTCCCTCTAGATTTAGGTCTCCCACTTGAGGACTTATTTTTGTTTCTGTTTTGGTACATCCTTGTACAGACAGGGAATTACCATTCCTGTCTTATCTCCCCTGACAACAAGGATAAGACTATTTTATCAAACTGTAAGGCAGTTGCATTGCTACCTATTGCAACAACAAGAATATTGCACGAATCTGGTAGAGAACACAACAAATTACTGCACTTATCTTCATATGAAATTTTAATATCAACAAATAATAACTGGCTTACCATAGTATTAAATGCGTTCATATGCTCTGTCACGAAGTCTCCATCTTTCATCCTCAAGTTATACAACTTTTTCCATAGGAACAATTTATTCATCAGAGACTTAGATTGGTACAAAGTCCCTAACTTGTCCCACAAAGCCTTTACCAAAGCTTCCCCTGATACATTAAGCAATACTGAATCTGAGAGACACAATCATATTATGCTCTTTGCCTTTCGATCCAACTTCACCTAGTCTTTAGCTGACATTTTTGATGGTTTAGTACCTCGGATCTACTGCGATCCATTGAGTAGATCCTCCATCTTGATTTTCCATAACTCAAAACTATGACCATTAAATTTTTCGATCTCTATCTTTCCACTTCTCACCATCTTCTTTCTCCACAAGAATCGATCCCGCAGATCTCCCACTAAACAGGGTTTACCACAGGCCCGATAAAAAATCCCCTCAGCGGCAAAGGCATCCCCTTGAAGCTAAAATAACTCTGATACCAAATGTATGTTTTAACCCAGTACAAAAATCACTTGCATACGAAATCTAAAAACAGAAAATATACAATGCCAAGAGCATAAAACATAAGACATATATAAACAAAGATTTTCCCCTGGATCCCAAAACAAGGACTACTGGATTAAATTTTCATTATGTTCCTTTCAATGTTACTATACATATATATACATGTCGAAGCATCCATAAACCCCAATCCGTTAACCCTGGATTAGAACATAACTATATTTCCCTTGATCGGATCTACAAAATACCATGGAAAGAAAACCATCATGCCCAAAACCATGTGAAAAATCCATGCACAAAACCATAGGTAGGTCCACCCACCTAATATAGGGTCCGCGTGTGTGGTAGTCGTGGAAAGAATATAACACAACCCAAGACAACGGGGAATAGGATGTTGCTTGATCCCAGTAGGAGGCTCACTGATCAGATGTGACAAAATGGCCTATAATAGAATGCCCCCTAAAGCACAAAGTCAGAGATGATGACTGATGACTGAAGTGCTTCACCTTGTGACAAGTAGGGATCAAGGAAAACCATTGAGCTTCATCTATTACAATACATTTTTAACATGTCATCTTTGTTTGTTGAGGGTGGCATACCCATATTCAACTCATAATCTAACATAACATGTACAATGATCAAATCGCGTGTCCACAGATGCAACTGGTGGAACCATGACTGGATGACTGTTTATATGATCACGACCATCATACATTGTCATATTTGTATAATCCTGAAATCGCAGCCCGGATGGATGAAACTAGATCTGGGGTTGTTTATCTCGTTCACACAGCCAACCAATGTACGAGTCTAACCATGTGAATCAATTAGTTGGAGTCGAACATGGTATACACCATCTGATTACTCACCAATGATGTGAGATGTTAATAGAGGTGAGAGAAACCATTGATGATGTTAATGGATCTCAAGGTACTATAGTACAATCCATATGGTGTGTATGAATGAGTTGATGTCGAACACCACACAAAATCTTTCGTTTAAAGGCCAATGATGTAAACCTGTCACCGAGAGTGAGGAAACTTTCCATTGATGTATGCAAGCATTAAGGTACCATGGGGTGTTTCTAAGTCAACTTCCTGGATGATGTCCTGATGTCGATAGGAAACAACTCGTCGTAGGAGGGTCTTGATGTATTACCTATCAACAACACAAAATAGGTATCATGATTGAGATAGAATGATTATAATGATACTAATATGGAAGTAGATCAGGAAAGACAAACATGAAATGAAGGCTTAAGAGTATTGTAGCAAAGATCAACTGAATGAATTCTCTTGAACACATTAGCGACACTGAATGGAGTTGGCAACATTAACCAAAACCGAGATGGAGGCACTGAAAATGGTATGATAACCAAAAGATAAGAATATTACCCAACCCAACATCCACGAAGATGAAGTGGAAGAGTGTCGCGTTCAAGAGCGAATCGCTACCATTAGCAAAATGGAATCCCTTGTTTTCCCAATTTCCCCAACCATACTGGTCAATACCTCTTTATTTTTTAAAAAGATTGAGGAGGATAACATATGCTTGATCTATACGTTCATCCTTGAGATGAATGCCTCCGAATATATTTAATGAACCCTAAGAAGGAGTGGTTTGGCCTTGTCATGTTTGACAGGTCCATCACTATTTGATGTTTTAACGAGTCCATTGAAGGCAAAACTTGACATTTTTTTCATGTTTAGAGAGTTTGAAAAAGAAGTGAAAAAGAAAACTCGAGATGTCTCTTTTCGTAGGTAGTCCCTTAGGTCTGAAAAGGTAGAAAAAAAATACCCAAGAGAACCTCTTAGCCATGTTTGACTAAGTTATTCCTTTTTCGTAGTTAGTCTATCTCAGTTCGGAAAAGGGTTAAACTTATACTGAGTAGACGTCTTTTCATTTAATTTTACGAGTTTGAAATGATAAGTGCTTGGTAATCTTTCATATTTTGGGAGTCTGAAAAGAGTAGAAAGAGAACTCCTTTTGGAGGAACGAATGGTATAAAGGGTAGTAACTTGTTTCGTTCATTATGGAACTGCTCAAAACATGCAAAGGTCAAGAGCTGACTAATGAGACCACTCTTCACAGTTGTTCCTTAGGAAAGGGTAAAAACCAAGTGAAAGCGTGTGATCGGCCAAGAATATGGTGACAATGGAATGAGAAAACCAAATCTCATCTGGAAAAAATAGATTGATAGAAATGGTAATCACAAGGGATAAAATGGGCATGGTTTCATTTTTACAGAAGCTTGAAACATGGGGAACTATGCTTGAAATTGGTTTCATTTTTACGCAAGCTTGAAACATGGGAAACTATGCTTGAAATCAGTTTGCATGCCTCCGGCATAATAATTCAATTCGAGGTACATGCCCCCCAAATTTAATTTCTTTCACCTAAGTAGATTAATGGGTACTAACAGGTGGATGGAATAAAGGTTCATTTATGGGATCAAGTGAAAGACTTGATTGGGAATTTATAAGATCTAATCAAAGACTCTAATTGAAAGGAGATTTGTTTCATTTTTTAACGACCTTGACACAAGAAAAGTACTATGCTCATAGAACCTATTTCATTTTTTAATGAGGTTGACATAGTAAAAGAACTATCCTCATAAGAGCTTGTTTCATTTTTTAACGAGATTGACACAAGAGAAGGAACTCTACTCTGGGACTTTGTTTCATTTTTTAAGGAGCTTGACACAAGAAAAGGAACTTTGCTCTGAGACCTTGTTTCATTTTTTAAGGAGCTTGACACAGGAAAAGGAACTCTGCTCCAAGGACCTTATTTCTTTTTTTAAGGAGCTTGACACAAGATAAGGAACTTTGCTCTGAGATCAGATCATGGCCTCCAAGAGGCCATGGCTTCCAAGAGGTTCCCATCATATGGGAAAAAAACGCTCTGGAAGGGATCAAAGGATCCAATGGAAAGATCAGACTCTACTGCACCTAGTAAATGATGCACCACTTCACCTACTATATCATCAGTACACAAGGGTATGGAACAGGTTTCCACATAATTAATATGTGGTAGGGGAGATACCACTTTCATAACAAGACTATTTAGGGAAGCTAGTTGACTGGGAGCCAAATTAGGACAAATGAACAAAAGCTGGTCAATAGTTACAATTCTTCCTTCATGTAGGAAACACATCACACGAAAGAGTGAAGAGACAAGAGCTCCCATGACATAAACATAGTCATGCCCAAGGAGTAAATTAAAATCCAAAGGGTCTTGGGCAACCATAATATCGATATAGACAGCCTCTCCTCCCAAAGTAATAGGAAACTAAGGAAGGATTCCTAATGGTTGATTGGTTCCTTTGTTAAAAGCCAACAAATTCTAGGTAACAGGCACAAGATGCAGAGAACCTAGATCATTCCAATTAGTTGAGGACATGATACTAACAATGTTCCTTCATATATAATTGTTCCATGTACAAACACATTATAAGCCTGTACTATGATATGGAAGGGCACATAAGGAGGAATATGATATCTTGTCAGTAGACTCCAATCAAAGGAAGTGACCATACTACTTGGAGGGGGTGCTGTAGGAATGCGAGAAACCCCACCTTGTGTTATGGGAATGGGAGGATTTCCCCCTTGTACTGAGGGAATGGGAGGATTTATCCCCAGTTCATTGGAATGTAAAGAAACAAGAAGAACCTGAGCGGTATGAGACTCACTCTCTACGGGAAAGGTATGATCAAATGAAGGTGGAATCGGGTCAATCATTTTCTCAACTAATGGCTGGTCGGGAACAAACTAATGGGATTCACATTTAGAGATAATGGGTTTGATGGGGTTCAGATTTAGATCAATCACTTCATCAACTAGTGGAGGATTGGGAGAAAGCTTCTGGTAATGAGCTAGAAGTCGTGGTTGAGAAACTGTAAGATTTTCCAACACTTTTGAGGCTTCATCCATATAAGGACAAAGGTGAATAGGATGATTCCCTTCACATAACTTATAGGGAAATTTGACTTTACCTTTTTCCCATGGACCTTACTATCACAAGTTGAAGTTTTGTCACCAAGATGATCTCTAGAAGTTGACGAAAAAGGCCGATGTGAGTCTGTGGACCACACTTCTAATACCTTGGGAATACTAGGACAATCTCTAAGAAGGTGGTCACCTTTACAAATGTGTGAGGGAATTTAACTTTGCGGGGCTGATTGGAAGTTTTCTCCATACTAGTTACATCTGTAGCAATGGCTGCTTGGTTTTCCCCTTGCTTATTTTGCTTCTTTTTCTTCTTCTTATCTTCCCGGTTACTAGAATCAAGACTTTCACTAGGCGAATAGGAAGAAAGGGATGAAGAAACAAAAGGTGAAGAAGGAAAAGGGTCAACTTTAGGATCAACATGAGGATGATGTTGTTTAGGTGGAGGAGAAATCAATTGAAAAGTAGATTGGACATTCAGAACCATAAGGGTCGAAAATAACCAAACTGGAAAACTAATGGTAAATTCGGGAAGGGATAATGTTGCCATATAAGGAGCTCTAATATTTCAAAAATAAGGAAAAGGACCAGGATTCCCGTTAGAGGGGTTTCCTTGATTGGTAGATTCAGGAACTATTGCCATTAATCTCAACCTAAGATCTACTAAGGAGAATTTCCATAGCAAGGATGTTGTTCCACAGTCAATTAATTGATTTTAGAAATTAAAGACACAAACAAAAACAAAGAGGGGTAACTAGGCAAAAGGGTTTACCAAGAAACCATGAACTGCAATATACACCTTGGTGAACCAAGGAATTAATGTATGACAACCAATCTCCTCGAATGTTGTGTTTGGTGTATCATGGTATACAAGGTGGTAAACTCAGTTACATATGGATGGATAACAACCTATAGGGGACTTCCAAAATATACACGATGGTACGTGGAAGTGTAGTTCATAGTAGTGTTGTCTAATGCATAATTATTCGATGAGAGTGTTCACGTATACTTATCATGCATGGAGTTCCATCTAATATACTCAAAGGTACGTGGAGAATGATCCTATACACTTATGTACGTGGAATGAGATTTCACCCTCGGGATACAACACTGGAAAACAATGACAACTCTTACATTTAACGACATCGAAACACATCTATAACCTAGATCTCTATGTGTGTCGTTAAGTTTCAAATGTTCCTTAGGTTAATTGAGATGGATTTTAACGTTGATCTTGAATTATGTTTCAGTTTCAAGGCTCAAAAATCGATGTCACTTGAACACACTTATGATGAAACTAATATGACAAAAAGAACTCTTTTCAATTTTGATGAAAGCTATCTACTCTAGGGAAGAGGTGAAAACAATGATGCAACAATCAAATATGCAACGAACAAGAGCTTCCTAATTAGATCTTTCAATTTCATTATTCCAATTCAATTCAAAGGATTAAAGTATGCCAAACCATGCAATGTAATATATGCACGATTCCTCTGAAAACTATGCAAATGTAATCTATGCACAATTTCCTTTCCAGCTGTGAAAATGAGAATTATGACTATGCAAATGATCTACGCAAGTGAATTCTTCAAAACACACATAAAAATATTCTAATGAAATAAAATGTAATATTGAATTTCATGAACAAAGGACTCAAACTGAAATTGGGTGAAAATTCCAAAAATAAAAAGAGATGTCACTCAAAAGCAATTAACACATACACAATTCATCCCCCCACCCTGCAACGATTGAGGGAGATGATATTTTTTTTTTTTTTTT
>APFE030781611.1:0-20919 GCA_000404065.3 Pinus taeda
TACCAATCGAGGAAATATTTACGCCGTAGCAAATGGTTTCCTGGGAATTGATATTACACCGGATGTTTGTTCTTTGGAAACTACTCCATGACCACTCATTTCATAAATTCAGTACTTCCTTCGTTGCATGAAAAACCATTGGATGAATCATATACATTCTCAGAGTTTCCTTTGAAGGAAATGTGCCATTTAGCCAATCTTCTCAAGATGAGAAACATTATTGTGCATAGGTGGATAGATACTTGTTTCTTGAGACTTATAACACTCTGAAATCTATGTATTCAATGCCCTATCTGTTAATAAGTTTTATGCATCTACAACTAAAGAAGAAAAGATTGGATATTTTTTTGTCCACATCTCTATATGCGTTGCAAATTAGAACACGTTGGAGATACCCCTGTTTCCATTAAAAAAATAAATTTATTTCATTCACTATTCTGTTTTCTTGGCGTGGATTTCATTTATTTCTGGCTGTTTGGTTGTGTCAAGGTTTGTTTTTCATGTCTCTGGGTTATATCTAGAATTTTCCAGAAAAGCAAGAGTACAGTGGCTAAATCATTCCCGAATTGCTGCAAGATGGCTCTGCTTTCAAAGTCCGTCCTTCCGGGATTCAGCAGAGGTGTCCGGGAGCAATTAAAATAAACAAAGCACAGAAAAAGCAACAACTTAAAATAATCAGCAACAGTAGATTAGTGAGACTTTGATTTTAACAGGACATTACTTAAAAGCAACTTACATCTATGTAATTGTTCTTTAGAGATAGAGAAATGGGTTGGATCGTGGGGCTTCTTTCTCCTTTGTACTTGTAATTTGTTCTCTTCTCTGCTACATATGCTATGTGGCTTACTTGTTGCCTATTGTTGTATGGGAATTTTTTATTTGACAATATGATTCTTCTGAGAAGTTCATAGTGTTCCATTTAACCTTAATTATTTTGCTAACACGACATTGTTATTTGACTGAGTGCTTAGTTTGCACTTATACATGACGTCTTGAAGCGGCTAGGTTAGAGTTGTATGTAGGTTTATTTCCTTCTACAAGACTCACTGTCAAGCAGTGGTAAGGAGGTTGACTTGCCTTAATCTTGTGGGATTCATCTGAACTGGCTGCCCTATCTGATTTCTTGAGTTCCTCTTCGACCTTTGTTCTGCTTTTGTCTCTATAACCTAGGGAGTAGGAACTAGCCTTGCGAGATGTAAATATGTTGATGAAGTAGGCCTCCAATTGATATTTCACAGGAGGAAATTGCATCTGTCTTACCATGAAAGAGTTCTCTCAAGATGCCTCTGGCTACTAGAAATCTTCTTGATGTTCACGTGCCAAAAGAATTCTCATTGTTCTAACTACTTGACATTCTGAATTCTCATTGTTCTAACTACTTGACATTCTGCCAGACAATTTACTACAAGCATATACTATGTAATTGCAAGCATGTCGTATTGTTATGTAAGGGCATGCACATTTTCTCTACCATCTTTATTTGCTGTTATCAAATGATGTAACCGTTGCAGCAAATTGTGGATTGCTATTAAATTGAAAGTCTTAGTTTTTTTTTTTTTTGTAATTACGCCGAAAGGCATTTCCCTTTGAAATCAACTTTCCTCTTGGGTTACGTGTACAATTCTGAACCTTTGATTTAAGTGTTATATGATCAAAATAATCTCATCCATCCAATTGATTAGATGGGTATACGATTAGACCCCGCAGATAAGCGGTTGCCCTCGCTCACTAGAAAAACTAAGCAAAGATGATAGTTTTATCAAAGAGAATGCTTTTGGTGTTCACAAAAAGCATTTCATTTCTTTTTCAACGGATGTTTTTAGCTGGAAAAATTTAAATCATTTAGGGAAAGCTAGTAACAGATCCTACAGTGTGAAATCTCGATGCAGAGTAGGGTAAGGTTTTTGATTTTATATTTGAAGGGATGTTAAAAATAGTAAACAAAATATGACTTTGGGTCGATTCGAATGGTTAGTTTAGCTTATGAAAATGAACATGTACCTGCGATCTTTTAGCAGGAAAAATAAATGGTATAATTGTTGTTGAAATTATACATATTGGATTCTGGTAACATAATTGTGGTAATATAATTTTGATAGAAATTACAATTTTGTATGGTTTAACTTATATTTTGAAGATATAAATTAATATAATTTTAATGCCTAGTGAATGTGCTATTGCCCTCAACAGTGATAAAGGCTCCCACAATATCAAACATTGCTCAATTAGTAAACAAAAAGAATGGAAAAATCATTGAAACAGTAAACAACTTTTCTAGCACTTCACTCATCATCATCCCTCATCAGGGATGGAAAGAAAGCATAAATGATTTATTGAGATTGAGAAATAGTGATTGATACCATTGACAAATTTTATTTAGGGTGTAAAATCATTGCAGCCATGTTCGTCTATGAATGATCATTTTGGAGATGATAATTTTGATGTTTTGTATTCAGAAATTCATAACGCATTGAACTCCAGAAACAAAAAAAACCATCAAAGAAAATCCATCACTTTTCCTGAACTTTCTTGACAATTATCCGGAAGTGGAGACAAAAGCTACTGAAATAGACCTGTAAATTACAATGAACAAATGACAAACCTCCCAAACTAAGTTATTCTTTAAGTGAATTACTAAACTAAACTAAGTTATTCTTTAAGTGAATTATAGTTCTGGTAGTTTTCCTTTTGGTACCCCCTCCTCGACGCAAGGAACTATTTTCTTCCAAAACCAGTGCTTTCTCCATTCAAAAATCATTTCTTCAATGGGTACACCCTTGGTTTCTGGCAAGAAGAGGTACGCAAAGGCAATCATGATACAGATCTAGCCCGCAAAGAATAGGAAAATCCCGTACATGAACGCGCATAAAAGAGATAGGAAGACGTGCGCAATTGGAAATGTGAAAAGAAGGTTCACAGGGACTGTTATCACCTGTCCAACAGAACGTGTTTCTAGTGGGAAAATTTCACTTGGCACGGTCCATCCAAGAGGACCCCATGTAGGGTTAAACATGCCAACATTGTTCGCCTCCGAGCTTTCTATGTGGCATCACATGGGCCGTGTTGTGGTTACTCTCTGATGCCCTGTCATTGAGTTTCAGTGGTTGTTCTCTCTAATCTCGATGTGATTAATTGGTTGAAAAGGCAAAGACCAGCTGTGGGCAGCTTCTTGGCTATTCACAAGTTCATCTGATCTTAGTACTTTTATATCAATACAAATATAAGGTCTCCGTTTGCTTTTAAAAATAAGAAATTGTTATGGTGCAACCAATGACTATATGGTATCGTTTGTTGCTTGCGGTCCTGCCTACTGTGCTAGACATCACGAACACTCCAGATGATTGTCAAGTTATTTAAAGGTACGCTATCTCATAAAAAATAATGTCCAATGCTTATGATAGTAGGTGGTAACATAAGTCTTGTCATAGATGTTCGATCCAGCGTTAAGAATTATGATGAATATAATCCAATCTTGCAGCATCCAGACCTATGGATAGTTATGTTTGGTTCGACAGTAGATTTTAATATATGTTTTTTTTATGGAAACAGGGAATTTCCACAAACCATATTCTTAATTTCTGTCGATTATTAGCTGTGAATGTGGGGACATGCTATCTGACCAACTATTCTTTATCCCATGAGATAAGAAAATCAGTTGTTTAGAAGCTCATTAAATAATGGGGTTGTTTGACACGCTGGTGGATTGCAATTGACTGGTTCTGTTCAAGATATCAAATTCTAAAATATTCCCGGAATTTATTATCAAATTAATTTCGATTCCATAACCCTAACATGTAATTGTGTTTTTTCATATAAATTCCCATCAAATTACTTCAATCCTATGAACTTAAATATGTTTATTCATATTATGGTGATTGGAGGTTGCAGGAAGAAGAAGATTGTTGTGAGGAAGCAGCAACAGAGGAGGTCGGAGGGTGGAAAGAAAGCTCCTACTGACCATTCCTTTCAATTGTTATGTTCAGTAGGTGACATAACATAGAAAACCTTCAAAGAAATCGAATGTACTGTCGCATCAAACGCAAGAAATTCTGAAATAGTGTTTATTGGGAGTATATCATTATGAAATAATGTTTATTGGGAATATATCTGCATCTTTCCTTGCCTATGACTCTCTTTTAGTGTCGCATCTAACACTCTGAAATAGTGTATCCACATCGTTCCTGGACTATGGCTCTTTTTGTGTGGTTTGATGTTTATATTTTCTACCAATCATTGAAACTTTTCATGGAAATGTTGTGATTTCTCTTGTGATTTCTCTAGAGACTATACATAATGGATTTCCACACTTTATGCCTTACGGCATTTTCTTTGCAACATCTGGTGCAAATGCTAGTTGTTATAATATTAGTTATAATAATAATAGGAAAAATTCATTTAGAATAATAATTATTATTATTAGAGCTTCTGTATTAGGTTATAATAATATAACTAATTTTATTAGGTTTAAGCCATTAAATAGTTAAAAAATAGATATTATAATTAAATAATAATAAGTATTTAAGATTAGTTTATAATAATAATAGAATAATTCATTTATAATATATATAATTATTAGTATCATTAAATATTTATAATAACAATTAATTATTATAATATCATTTGCCTTATAATCAATCATTTTAGAATTACATATCTTAACAATTAGTCATATATTATTAGGTTAATTAATTAATTAATCAATTAATTTCTATAATAATATAATTTCAATTTAATCCTTATATTTAAAAATAAAATAATTAAGTATAATATTAATTATTAAACATTTACCAATAATAATTAGTATCTAATTATATATCTGTAGCTAATTAATTAATTAATTAAAATCTAATAAAAATTATTCTTATATTATTATAATAATTAAAATAAAATAAAATTTATCTTTTAATTAAATTAATAATTATTAAAGATTGATTATCATTATTAAATATAGATTTGATTATTATAATAATTATGAATCAATAATTTATTTTATTAATTAGAATTTAGATATAATAAATAACTAAAAAATGTTAATAGACTTTTATTTAAAACTAAATAATCTAATTAAACTTTACAAAATTGGGCAACATTATAATAACACTATCAAAATCTGTTTTCAATAATAATAAAACTATTTATTAAAATATATTTTAATAATAATAATGAAAATAAATAACAATACCAGATTTACTATAATTATAATAAAACTTTAAACATGGTTAATAATTATTATAAATAAAAAATAAAAATAAAAAAGATAAATAAAAAATTTTAAAGCCGACCTCATCTCCTTGAAATGAAATTATCTTAACACTCTTTATACTCTGACTAAGCTCTTTTCTATCATCATTCAGTAATTGTCTTGATGGATCCCTGTTGGGATTTGAAACGTTGACAACTATGATTATTACAATTTTCTTATTAGGATGAGGTGATTTACCATTAATGACGGATAATCTATTCATCTTAGGTTGTTGACCGTTTTTCTTCTATATAATAGTTTTGATTGATTTTAGCACCCACTTAAAAATGTTGGATATGTACTTCACAAAATGGCATTGCCTTGTTGTCTTGTTTATAATTGATTATAAAAGTATATGGTGAGTTACATGTTGTTCCCACAATTATTGTTAAGGCTCTAATCTCATTTACTATTAGTATATTAGTTATGGTTTGGTTGGCTTAGTGGTAGATTACATCATGCTCATACTCACTTGATCTCCTATTTATATAAAAGGAGACTTATTTTTATAGGAATCTTATCTTGTGCATTAGATATATTATAAATGGAGGTTGTCTCCTTGAAGTGAATTCTTATTCAATGCATATTTATCATTCTCAAAGCATAAATTTTAGTTCATAAAATTTGGTTTGAGAATGTATGATCCTTTGGTTTCACTCTCTAAAATGACTCATTTTAGCATTTTGCTATAGTTTCTTTTGTGGAAGTTTCAAATAGAAAATATTTTGGAAGCATAAGAAAATATAATGAAGTAATTATTATAGATGTTTCATAATTTATAATAGTGTACTTTTCAAGTGACATGATGCAAAATTTTGGTTTTTTAGTAACCATAAAATGAGTATTAAATATCTCTTCATTTAAATAGCCATATTTGATTCTAGGAATTGTTGACTTTGTAAGTATCGTTGGTCTTCATAATTTACCTTTGGTCATTGATGTAATTGTATTTTTCATTGTAAAGCATATTTTAAATGGTTGAGTCAAAAGAAAAATGTATTCTGAGCCAAAGTCCCATTGTGAATTTTAAAAGATAAAAATTTGAATATTTTGAATTGTAAATTTGTCTCCAAAAGTGACAAATCAGCTTCCCTCCAAGTCAAGTTAGCCCTAGCCAAGGGACACTTCCATTCACCTAAAATAGACTACCATATAAAAGCAGCTTGATCTCCTCCATTAACACATTCACATTCTCTCATGCAAGATAATTTTTAGGCAAGTGAGCAAAGGACAAGAAAGATGAAGAAGGACGAAAAGGAGAGCCAATTTTTCTCTCTTCTCTGTCTCTCTAGCAACTCACACGTGTGGGATAATTTCTCTCTCTATGGCTCACATTTTTCTTGGGCAACCATTGCAGGGGGCGAAATCCTTTTGTTACTAGGGCAACTATTGCAGGGCCCAAATTCTAGGGCAAATGACTATTGCAGGAGGGACAGAATTTTGGAAGTGCAGGATCAAGAGAAAAGTGCAAGATCATATTAGATGACTTGACTTAGAGGAGAAGACCAGGTTTGACCATAGGTTTAGGTGTGTCTATCATTGAAAAAGAAGAATTTATCTATTGAAAAGGTTAATTTTTTTCCCTGCAATGGGTTTTCTTAGGGTAAATCTTGTGTGTTGTGATATCTAATGTTCTATTGTTCTTTATGGTTGAATTTATGAAGTATAATTGTTGGATAAAATGTTGGAATAAGCTAAAAGAAGATCTACATCAAAATTAATTATCATAATTTCAGAAATATTGTACTATCCCTAATTGCACTAAGGAAATCAAGATGAAAGCAGAGATTTTATGACAAAAGAATGGAACATTGAGATCACCTTGAAAAAAACATAGAGAAAATTGTATTCAAGTTCTTCTTTTAGATTAGTTTCTATGGCTTCCTCTATGAAATCTGAAAACAAGCTAGAGGGAGTATCTAATTTCACAGCTTGGAAATTTAAAATATATATTCTTCTTGCCAAGAACAAGGTTTTGGACATTGTGAAGGGAAAGGTTGTTGGACCAAAAGATGAAGAAGGAAAATAAAAGTTCAAGGAGGATGAAATCAATGCTATGAACATCATAGTGGACTCCATTAGGGATCATTTGGTTCCCTACATTACAAAACTTGATATCTCAAACAAGATGTATGATGCTCTAATGAATCTCTACACAATCAAGAATGTTGGTCAATTAATGAGCTTGAAAAATGAACTTCTAAAAAGAAGGATGACTAATGATGATATTGTGGCTTCTTACTTAGTAAGGATTTCCCAAATAAGAAATTTGATTCAAGCAATTAGAGAATCCACCCTTAATCAACAACTTGTAATTATAACACTCAATGATCTTCCTAGACATACCAAAGCTACAGTTTTTTTAGATGTCAATTTATTGTGAGATTTGGCAACATATTTCGATTAATAAAATTCCACAATTATTTTTGAACTTAATCTACAGTGATTCATAATGTTTAGAGAAATAGTTCTTCACGACCAATCACAATTTTTTGTTTGATAAAGTGTGTTTGTGAGTTTCTAAGAAATTTAATGGTATCTCATGACTAAATTGCATATTACTTTATAATAAGTGTGAAGTGCAATGAATATAATAAAAGGGATAATAGTTAATTAGTTAAAAAATATTATTAAAATATAATAATAAATATATTTTTTAAAATTTTATTGAATTCAATAATTTAGATTATTCAGAAACATATGAAATTTGTAAAATTAAATTTTTTTATTTATAATATTTTTTATCAATTTATTAAAATAAGTTGATAAATAAGTTGAATTTAGTAATTTAAAATGAGTTAAATTTATGATATGTTTAAATGGTTTCCCATGAATATTTAAAATCTTAATTAATGAATAATAATCAAATTAGTGTGTTTGTAATCAATTTATACAATAATGAATATTTAAAATATCAATTAATTAATAATAATTACATTAGTGTGTTTGTAATTAAATTTGACCATCGGTTTGATTACTTTTGCTTAAAATACAATTTGTCAATATTAATTAATTTACAATATGGATTAACTTATAAAATATATATATTATTATAATTTTTATGTAATTTTTGGAAATTGAAAATTATATTAAAATGAGATATTTTATTTGTTGAATAGTTGTGAAATATGATAAATTTTAAGTATATTTTTTACTATATGAATATTAAAAGATAAAATCTTATCATTAAATTGATTGCAAATGAAAGTATAAATTTATATTTTTTTGTTTCTTAAGTTGTGAGTCATGAGATGATTACACATTTAATCTTTAGCTTGATAAACTATGATTCAGGGGCATTTAAGTCATCAAAATCACTTGGAGATTGCACTCGACTTGGTCACACCGGCTCTTAAGTTTCAAACAAATAATTTTCACATTATAGAGTGTCTTAACAGTACACCCAATCGCTATCATAAAAGTAAAAAACTCATATTAAAAAAAAAAAACAAACAAACAAATTATAAGAAATATATTATAATTGTTTTTAAATTAAAAATTAAAACAATTATAATGCTATTCCTATGGTTAATCATGTATTTTGAAAAAAACATAATTTATAATATATGATTTACGCAATAACTTAAAAAGTGAGATGAAACCTAAAACTAACATGCATTCTATGAATATTAGAAAGTAAGAGTTTAGATGCATTGTATAAACTTGCTCCATATTATGGAGCTTCCAGATGGGTAAGAGTCTAGCAACGACTTTGGTGCATCCAAAAGACTTAACTGGATAAGTCGACATTCATCAATCTCATGAAGGTTTTGGGGGAATTCGTCAACCCAAAAGGCATGACCAACCATTCAAGGAGGCCCTCCTTGGATTTGAAGGTAGTCTTCCACACATCGGAGGGTTCGATAGGAACTTGGTAATAACCGGACTTCAAGTCAATATTGATGAAATATTTGGCCCCCCTAAGTTGGTCCAAAAAGTCATCAATCCATGGGATTGGGTACCTATTCTGGAGAGTGATCTTGTTCATCACCTGATAGTCAATATAGAGTCTCTAGGTCCCATACTTAGTTTGTACCAATACAATCGAGTTACCATAGGTCGATGAGCTTGGCCTGATGTGCCCTTTATGCAACTTCTCCTAAATCTGCCTATTGATCTCATCGTTCTCCATAACAAAGCATTGATAGATCATTCCATTGGGTAGCAACACACTCGAGGTCAGATCAATGGAGTGCTTGACCTGATAGTTCATAGGTACCCCTGTAGGTGAGGCAAAAATGTCCCTATACTCCTCCACGATGTTCTCCATCTGTTGATGTTGTGCGTGTTGATTTGGGGTAACATCGTATGTGCTTTAGCCATGAAAATTGGTGGAGAGACTAAAGCACATGAGATCTCCAAGACCTAGAAATGGTTTGGGCAGATTCTAACTGGTTTGGGAGATATTAAAATAAGTAATATTTTTAATGGAGTTCCTAAGTCTAAACTTAGGAAAAATAAAATATTAATGGGTTTTAATATAAAACTAGGTTAGAATGGTCCAAAAGTCATGGATCAAGCTAAATCTAATCTTAATCGTTGATTAGATATTCTATCTTGGTTGTTGATGGACGAACAAGAAAAGTATAAGAATAGGCTTGAGGGTCAGTTGGAGGATACACTGAGGGAGACCAACCAATCCAATTTCAAGAGCGGGGTTAGCTGAGAAATTCGAACTAGTGGTCTGGAAAGGAGCAAGAGGTAGCAAGTACAAAACAGAGAGTCGGGATCAACACTAGAAGACCAGTGCAGAGGCAGGAGAGGTAGATGCAGAGCCTCTCAGTTAAATGCAGAGGAAGCAACAGATTGCGCAGTTACTAGAAGACCTACATGGGTGACGCAAAGAGACCCAAGGTTGACACAGAGAAGCAGGGGCTGACGCAAAGTGTCTGGGAGCTATGCAAAGGTCAGCCAAGCTGACATTGGGACTGGGAGAAGTGTTGGAGAATGTTTTCTCTCTGTTGGGTAACCCAGTTTGGCACCCTATTGCACTGAAGAATTATTGAATAATAAAATACTCCTTTATTTCATCGGTTTTCCCACATAGGGTGTTTCCAGGGACTATTGTCCAAAATATATGTGTCCTTGTGTTGATTCTTGTGCATTTTTTTGTTTCTGTGTTATGGTGTGATATCTACAACAGAATTTATTTTAATGTTTATTTAAGGAATTTCATAAATAACTTATTATAAAATAGGTAGGAAAAAGTAAATCAGATGTTGTAGTGATAGAATTTTCACATGGTATCTGACAAATTAATTAGAGAGAGGAAGGGAAAATCAAAAATTGGGTCGAGACCATGATGTAGAGGCATCCACGTCAGGAGACTTGCACAGATTTTCAGAAAATTACACAAGATAAAGTGATTTCAATTTCCCTATGTTGGCTTCTAGGGAGGAAGAAGAAGTGGCTTGCATGACTAGTTATGCATCATCAGAGGTATGGTATATAGATAGTGAAGCCCCTTGGCATATGATAGGAATCAGGGAATGTTTCTCAAATTATCGAGAGGAGAAGATGAACTTTCAGATCACCATGGGGAACAAGGAAAAGTGTACTCCAGTAGGGAGGGGTAACATAGTTTTTCAAATAGAATTGGGGGAACGGTTCCATGCTACCAATGTGCTACATGTACCAATATTGGGGATGAACTTACTTTCTGTGTCGCAACTTTAAGGCAAGGTTTATGATGTTTTCTTCATCAAGGATAATGTATACGTCAAACACCCGAGTTGGAAAAAGAAAGTGTAGATCGAGATCAAAAGTAACGGTTTGTATAGACTATAACTAGAATCACCAATGGCACTAATAGGCTGTCATGGAGATAAGGAATTGAATGAACTATGGCACAGAAGAATGGGAAATTTTCACCATGGGGCTCTGAGAATTCTCAGGAGCATTGTAACAAGAGTTATGGATCTTAGTACAGAACGAGATGATGTATGCAGAGGATGTGCTCTAGGAAAGTATGCCAAGGTAGCATTTCCTAGAAGTAAAAACAAGGCGAAGAGTGTACTAGGATTAATACACTCAGATATATCCAGACCTATGTCCACTAAATCTCTTAGTGGTGTCGAGTACTTCCTTACCTTCATTCATGACCACTTAAGGAAAACTTGGATTTATTTTCTGAAAACCAAGGACAAGGTTTTCTATCGATTCAAAGAGTTCAAGGCTCTAGTGGAGTATCTGACTAGGAAGAAAATAAAAGATTTCCACTCAAATAATGGTGGAGAGTATGTTTTTTGTCGATTCAAAGAGTTCAAGGCTGTAGTGGAGAATCTGACTAGGAAGAAAATAAAAGATTTGTGCTCAGATAATGGTGGAGAGTATGTCGATAAGAACTTCACTAATTTTTGTGCTAAGGAGGGCATCAGAAGAGAGTGGAAATCTCCTTACAATCAGGAGCACAATGGAGTAGCAGAAAGGAAGAACAGGACTATTGTAGAAGCAGCTAGGGCCATGATGTATGATGAGGATATGCCAAAATTCCTGTGGGCAGAAGCATGCAACACAGAAGTCTATGCTCAGAACAGGACTTCTCATCGAGCATTGGGAAAGATTACTCCAGAGAAAGTTTTCACAGGGAAGACATCTGAAGTTAGTCATTTTAGGATATTTCGGAGTTTAGCATATTGTCGTGTACCTAAGGAAAAGAGGAAAAAGCTGGATCAAACTGTGGAAAAGCAATATCTAGTGGGATATAACAAGAACACTAATGCATATATAATATATCTTCCAGGGAGAAGGAAGGTGGTGGCTTGACGAGATGTGAAGTTCATGGAAGACATGGATGTCATAAAATCTCGTGAGATGCCTTACAAGGAGTAGTCAAAAGAGGAGCCATTGGTTAAACCTCTTCAACCAATGGATGTAAAGAACTCTTCCTTAGATCAGGAAGATTCACAGGATGAGGAGGAGCTAACAGAAGAACCTGTTGGCAGAGGAAGAACTAGTAGGGAACTTCATCAGATTCTGTGAGATGTAGAGGACTTCATCGGTGTGCCAAGAAACAGTGAGAGGGAGTGAAAACAACTAGATAGATATCAGGCATTAGTAGCTCAGGATGGGGAGCCTTCCAGTTTCCAGGAGATATCTCAACATCAGGTTTGGCTAGATACGATTGTATAGGAGTACAACTTCATAATCGTGAACAATGTATGGGAGGTAGTGCCAAGGCCTCAAGACAGATTAGTGGTAGGTTCAAGATGGTAGTGCTGAGAAATCTAAGGCCAAGTTTTTGGCTAAGGGGTACGCTCATAAGATATGAAATGACTATGAGGAGAAATTCATCTCGGTAGCTAGGTATACATCTATTAGAACTGTGATATATCTTGTAGCATAGATGGGGTAGGAGATTGAATCATCAAATGGATGTCAAAATGGATTTTCTGAACAGGGTATTAGAAGAAGAGATATACATTAAACAACCAAAGGACTTTGAGGCACATGAGAAGAAGTCTCGCGTATGCAGGTTAAAGAATTCCTTGTATGGGCTGAAACAAGAACCTACAACATGGTATGGTCGAATCGATGACTACTTGCAAAAGATGGAATTTGTCAATAATGATGCGGATCCAAATCTCTACAATCTGGTTGCAGAGAATAAGCCTCTAATGTTAGTATTGTATGTGGATGATCTCTTTCTGACAGGATCATCCAGGCTCATTGGGGACTACAAGAAGAATCTAGCCACATAATTCGATATGAAGGATTTGGGAAGAATGTATTATTTCCTGGGGTTGGAAGTTCGACGGCAAAAGGGAGAGGAAGTTTGGCTACTCCAATGATCACATCCTAGAAAAATATTGATGCATAAGAAGACAAGGATGTTGATCCCACCTTAGACAGACAGCTCATAGGGTCCCTGATGTATCTGGTCATTACGAGGCCAAACATTTTCTACGTTGTCAACATGCTCAATCAGTTCATGGTGGAACTAAAGAGGGCACACTAGGCAGCAACCGAACATGTTCTCAAGTATTTACAGGGAGTAATTGATTATGGACTCTTGTACAAAAGGAGTAAGGATATCAGATTGAGTGGATTTACTGATGCAGATTGGGTACAAAGTTCAGTGGATAAAAAAGGTACCTCTAGGTATTGCTTCAACATTCGATCAGGAATGACTTCCTGGTGCAGTAGGAAATAGAAGTTCGTGTCTCTAAGCTCATTTGAGGCAGAATATATGGAGGCGAGCATAGCTTCATGTGAGGCCATATGGCTTAGAAAATTGCTTGTGAACCTATTTAGAATAAAAATGGAGGTGAACAGGATCATGTGTCATAATTAGAGTTGCATCAAGGTCTCTGAAAATCTAGTGTTTCATGATTGATCAAAGCATATTGATATCCAGTGTCACTTTTTCAAAGACTGTGTCCAACGATGAGCTGTATAGTTGAGCTACACTCCTACAGGAGAATAGGTGGTAGACATCCTCAGCAAGGCCCTTAGAATGAAAAAGTTTGATTATTTTAGGGAAAATATGGGGATGATAAAGAATCTGTTAATGGGGGTGACAACAACGCGAATGTAGATGGAATTGCAGTGCAGATGCATTGTTGGGAGAAAGGACTAGCAGCAATATGGATGCAGAGGGAGATATGATACGGATGTAGAGGGAGATATCATACAGATGTAGCAGTGGCAGTATCAAAGCCATGGGTAGCAGTACAGGATCAAATAGTGTAGAGGATTTTGGGTACGGAGGCTTAGCATCAAGACAGGGACCGATGCTAGATGATTAGGGTGATACTCAATGAGGAGTATTACTAGAGAACAGTCCTCGCTAAGAGGGAGTATTTATTTTGGGTAGCATCTAATGTGATCTAGCCATGAAAATTGATGGAGAGGCTAAAGCATATGAGATATTCAAGACCTAGAAATGGTTTGGGTAGATTCTAACCGGTTTGGGAGATATTAAAATAATTAATATTTTTAATTGAGTTCCTAAGTATAAACTTAGGAAAAATAAAATATTAATGGGTATTAATAAAAAACTAAGTTAGAATGGTCCAAAAGCCATAGATCAATTTAAATATAATATTAGTTTTTGATTAGAGATTTAATCTTGGTTGTTGATGGACCAACGAGAAAAGTATAAGAAGAGGTTTGAGGGTCAATTGGAGGATACACTAAGGGAGACTAGTTAGTTCGATTTATGGAGTGGGGTTAACTGAGAAATTCAAACTAGTGGTCTGGAGAGCAACAAGTGGCATCAAGTACGAAACAGAGAGTCAGTATCAACACCAAAAGACCAGTGCAGAGGCAGGAGAGGTAGACATAGAGGCAGCAGCAGACTATGCAGTCACTAGAAGGCTTGTGTGGGTGATGCAAAGAGGGCCAGGGCTGACACAGAGAAGCAGGGTGTTTGGGAGCTACACATAGGTCATCCAGGCTAATCTTGGTACTAGGAGAAGTGCTGGAGAATTTTTTCTCTCCCTTGGGTAAGCTAGTTTGGCACCCTGCTGTACTGAAGAATTGTTGAATAATGAAATCCTCCCTTGTTGCATCGATTTTCCCACATTGGGTTTTTTTGGGGACTGTTGTCTAAAATATCTGTGTGGATGTGTTGATTCTTATGCATGTGTTTGTTTCTATATTATGGTATGATATCTACAGCATAATTTATTTTAATGTTTATTGAAGGAATTTCATAAATAACTTATTGGAAAATAACTAGGCAAAGTAAATCAGATATTCAAGTGATAGAATTTTCACACTGAGGAGAAGCCTTTTATGGAATCCATGGACACAACGTTCCTCTTTTCCTTAGGGTGAATCATAAGGAAAACAAATTTCTTGGTCTGGGAAATGATCTTACTACATTACTTTGCAATGATCAAAGAGATGGTGGTAAGCGAGGCTACCCCCAGTATCATGTACAACTTATTTCCCAAAGTAATAATCACAGAGTGAGGTCTAGACTCATATATGGCATGATGCTTCTACAAGAATGGTTGTCCTAATAATACATCACAAAAATCAAGAGGAGAAACATCACACAATATGTCATCCGTGAAGGGCTTGATGCCATAGGGAAGGCGACACTACTGGTTGACGTAGAGAACTCGTCCTTGGTGAAGCCACCCGATTCTGTATAGTTGTGGACATGCTATCATTGATAGGCCCAACCGCTTCATGACCTTTGTTGAAATGAGGTTCTTTTCGCTCCCGCTATCGATGAATTGCAGCGGAGAAACTTTCACCCACATCTGTGAGTGGAATATGTGTTTCCCCTCCTCTAGATCTTCAGGCTCATTCTTCTGGATTTTGGTGGTGGCTAGAGTGGCATTGGATTCCACATCAATTATCTGCTTCCCTCATTCATTCCCCATTTTCGAAATCTGACTCAGAGTCGAAACATGCGTTCGATTTAGAAGCCTTCAGCTTGGCCACTAGCGACTGCTTGGCCTAACACTCACTTGTGTTGTGATTGGAGCTCTTATGGAACTCACACCATTTTCCTGTGTCCTTCTTTGTCTTCATAGTGTTGTTCTTTTGTTGCAGCTTCAGCGAGTTGTCTTAGGCCACCCCGCTTTGGCTTTGGCCTTTGCTCTGTGGTTTGGAGGCTTCTTTTCCTTGCTTCGGATTTGTAGATCCAAATTCTCGCTTCTTCTGTTGAAACTTCTGCTCAATCTTGACAGTGTATCAGTATGGTGTTTCGAGCAAGGAGATGTCCAAGTACTCCATCTCATCATGGATGTATTTGTATAGATAGTCATGGTACTTCAGAACCAAATTCCACTCAGAATCATTTATACCAAACATAGTGCAGCGAATGGAAAATATTTGCGAACTTCGACACATCTTGGTCCCTTCCTTATTGTAGCATGGTCCATTTTCTGTATTTATCTTCATACCTCCAGAGAGGGTAATATTATTCCTTGATGGCATCTCAGAAAGAATCCCAAGTGGGTGTGGCTGAAAAAAGTGAGGATTCCCTCTCGTACTTTTGTTCAAAGTAGGTTTCCCACCAATCCTTTACATGTGGGGCAAATTTGAGAAGTTCAAAAGTAATATTTTCCCGATTGGAAAAGTCATGAATTGAAAAATATCGTTCCAACATATTCAACCATTTATCTATGATGTCTTCATCAGTTTGGCCCTCAAATATGGGAATATCGAAGTTAACTTGTACCTTGAAAGGAGTGGTGCTCCAAAATGGCTGTTGGATGAAGATGTGTCACCTGTGCGTAGACGTCGAAGGGCCTAGGAAAAGTTATCCATAATAAAGCTCCTATGTCACTTCAGGGCTTCCTCAAGAAATATTTTGAAATGATCTCTTGCCCACTCGTCTTTATTTTCTTCAGCCATGGGAGGCCGTCAGGGTTCGCAAGGCTAGTCTTGAAAAGGTTCAACGAGATCGAGCCCTAACTCCTTACAACCTAACCTCATTGGGGACATGCAATGAGAAATAGAGAAAGAATAGACCCCTCTGATACAACTAATCCAAACTTAAATAGGAACACACCAAATTACAAATATAACCATAATTATAGAAATGCAGCAAATATAACACTTCCTTTCATTTAAACAAGAATACTAGAATATGCTAACAAACAAAATGGAAATAAACTAGCTTGGGCGATGGTCGCTTATCTCTCATAAGAGATGTGGTGGCTACATTCCTATGAATTGTATTACAATGAGGCTCCAAGGCCTATTTATTATTGATAAACAATGGAAAAACCTAAACATCAAAAAACCTAGCCCTAAGAGTTGAAGCACCAAAATTGTGCGCCCTGTTTGGATAAATTGGTACATCAATTTCTGGGGGTCGTAACTTTGGCGTATGATCTTCGTTTAGCTATCGTAATACCTTGTTTTGAAAATCTAGAAGAGTATGCCTAAATGGACTTTTGAAATCTTTCTTTTTCCCCTAAAAACGTCGTTTAGGACCTCAAAATGGCTTCAGAAATTCACGACCCAAAAAATTGCCAAAAATAGCAAATTGTGCTACAATTAAGGTAACTGAAAAATTTAAAGGGACAATGTTGGGGGTCCAAGTAGAATAGTAGGGTGGCCACCAATATCCACCTGGAACATTGAGTTAGCCAAGGATACAAATTTGAATCTTATCCCAATGGAATCTCTCCATAATTAATCATATTTTCAAAGATACGAAACTTGGTTGGCTTTATAAAGGTCAAATTTTTACTGGACCTTAACCCAAAAATTGACTCTTACCATAGAAAATATTAGCAAAAGGAACATCCAAGGGCCATCAATTTGTGCATTTTGTCGCCTCTGCTCTAAAACATCAACATACCTTTTTTGAAATGTGATTTTTCAAGATTAGTATGGAAAAATTCTATCCATGGTCTTTCTTATCGAGTTCAATGGCCTAACTTTGTGAACCAATTATTTGATTCTTGGCTAAAGCTCTACTTGAGTTCTTTCTTTTAAAAGTCAATTTTCAAGTGTGTATGGGTTACCCTTCAAAAATATGTTCATTGGAAAGTCTAGTTGGAATGAAATAGATGATTTTTAGGATCTTCAAAGTCATTTAATAGAAGTAGCATTGAGAGAAAGGTCATTATTAAAAAAGCATCTCACAACATCAAAACTTTTACTTTCTAACAAGAAATTGTTAGATCCTCCAAAAATCAATTGATTTAATGATTTACTAACCCTTTTTCTATGCTCGTAATCCTCCTTAGAGTTTTCACTTTTTTATAGATACTCTCAAATATGGTTAAAGAAGCAAGAAGCTTATGTCCTCTATTATAATGGAGCTGCTAAGTTGAACCATGGGGTAATGTCAGTGATGGGGGTGGTGTGTGGGTAGTTCTATGCCTTAAAGGAAAATGCATACTTTATTTTGCTTGGAGTTTAGGTCTAGTCACTAGAAACCATGTGAAATCATATTCACTACTTCAAGGATTGTACCTAGAAATTAGAATAAAACATGACATTCTACAGTTCATTGGTGATTGAAAGAACCTGATTCGACACTTAAGAACATGCTCTACCCCTCGATATCGGAAGCTATTATTAACCTTTACGCATATTCGATTGGGGATTTCCTCCTCTTGATTGTGGACTTCCTTCATGTGCACAGGTACCTCAAGTCTAACACTAATTCTCTAGTCAATATAGTAGTCACATGTTCAAAGGGCTCCATACATATTCACTCTCACATATACACGCATCCCATTCCATGATAAAATTAATTTCATGAGATGTCATATGATGGATGAAACATGTGGGAAATTAGCATAATACCTACTCTTGATGGTTTCCATGGGTTGTAATATTATCACACATGAATGCTATGATAAATGGAGTTGGTTGGTAGATCTCATTAGCTATGAAGGACAAGTTCCTATGTTAGAAAATTCATATTAGCTCCATGAGAAGGACCATGTTTTTTATGATGATGGGGGCTTGTTCACATTTTTTATCACCTATGGTAGTTTGAGGTGTCTATTGCCTCTCAAAACAACTCTCATTGGACATCTTTTTCCTCCTGTGGTATTTAACTCTATTTTATGTTTTCTCCAATAAAACCATGGCATACCATGCCTCAAAGTATGGGAGGAATCTCCCTCTTGGTCTCTAATATGATCTTTGATGATTTCCATGACTCTATTTGGCATCTACAAATGTAAATTGAGTAGCTAGTGGCTGAGCTCACAATAACAATGGATATATTGGTTCAGAATTGACATCAATTCAAGGATAAATTAGATTGGATTAAGAATCAATTAGAAGTGGTAAATCTATATAGCGCTCAATTTTTTTCTCCTCACCCTCCTCCATTCATTTTTCCACTCCAAAGCATTCACAGATGGACCAAGTCCTTCCTTACCTGAATGCCTGAGTACAAGGAGTAGACTAAGATTCTTTTTAGAGGGTTAGTGACACTTCTTATCCATGATAAAATAAAGGTTATCTATAGTATACAATTTTTTTGGTGTCTATTATAGAATTTATATTATTAGAAGCTTTTGGAATACATAGATCTTAATTTTTTTATTCACTAGATGCTCTAGTTTTTGTCCAAATTACTATAGAACATACCAAAGCTACAATTTTTTTAGATGCCAATTTATTGTGAGCTTTTGCAACATATTTCAATTAATAAAATTCCACTATTATTTCTGAACTTAATCTTATATGATTCATAATGTTTAGAGAAATAGCTCTTCAAGATCATTCACAAATTTTGTTTAAAAAATTATGTTTGTGAGTTTCTAAGAATTCTAACGAGATCTGGTGACTAAATTGCATATTACTTTATAATAAGTGTGATGTGCAACAAATATCATAAAAGTGATATTAATTAATTAGTGAATAAATATGATTAAAATATAATAATAATATATTTTTTAAAATTTTATTGAGTTCAATAATTAAAATTATTCTCAAACATATGAAATTTGTAAATTCAAATTTTGATTTATAATATTTTTTATCAATTTATTAAAATAAGTTGAGTTTGGTAATTTAAAATGAGTTAAATTGATGATATGTTTAAATCGTTTCCAATGAATATTAAAAATCTCAATTAATTATTAATAATCAAATTAGCGTGTTTGTAATCAATTTATATAATAATGAATATTTAAAATCTCAATTAATTAATAATAATTACATTAGTGTGTTTGTAATTAAATTTGATCATCAATAATTTGGTTACTTTTTCTTAAAATACAATTTGTTAATATTAATTAATTTACAATATGGATTAACTTATAAAAAAATATATTATTATAATTTCTATATAATTTTTGGAATTTGAAAATTATACTAAATTGAGATATTTTATTTTTTTGATAGTGTTTGTATGATAAATTCTAAGTATATTTTTATTATGAATATTAAGAAAAATGTTATAATTAATTGATTGAATGAAAGTTAAAAATTATATATATATATATATATATATATATAATATATAATATATATATATATTATATAGATATATATATATATTTGAAGTTGTGAGTTATGAGATGATTACACATTTAATCTCTCTTGAGAACTATGATTCAAGGGCATTTAAGTCATCAAAATCACTTGAAGATTGCATTTGACTTGGTCACACTAACTCTTAACATAGTTAGATCTATAGAATTTCAAACTAATAATTTTCGCATTATAGAATGTATTAACATTACACTTAATGATTGTCATAAAATAAAAACTCATATTATTAAAAATAAAAAAACAAGATTAAATCAAATTATAAATATATTATATTTTTTTAATTAAAATTAAAAACAATTATAATGCTATGCCTATGGTGAATAATGAATTTTGAAAAAACATAATTTATCGTATATGATTTAGTTAATAACTTAAAAAGTGAGATGAAACTTAAAAGTAAGATGCATTATATGAATGTTAGAAAGTAAGAGTCTAGATGCATTGTAAAAAATGGTGCATATTATGGAGCTTCCAGTAGCTGCAACGACTTTGGCGCATCCAAAAGAGTTGACTGGATAAGTCGGCCACCTCTTAATTCTTGATTCTGACTCCACCATGGAGCAGATACCACAGAAGAACTCTGATATTATACGTATGATGTTTTTTCGTTTGAAAGCCCAAAAGGTCAAAGCTATGAGCGTATTACCAACTCCAAGATTCATTTGATTTACTATCAAGTTAATACGTAATACGTGAGAGATGTTGCAACCTAATCTAATATTAATATTTTTTTAAGAGATCGA
>APFE030781616.1:0-11828 GCA_000404065.3 Pinus taeda
AAGACAAGACATGCCTTAAACAATAATGATGGAGGGTATCTAACGGTTTTTCACAAGGACTGACATCAATACCTTTTGAAATTCTAATTTCAAAGTGACACACATAGAAACCTATTGACTTAAACAAAATTTTTTTATATGAATCTTTGGACATAGGTGGATTGTGGTTTTAAGTGATAACAAAATTCATGATGTAATATGATGTAAATTAATGTACTATGATGTAAAAATGACGAAAAATGAGTTAAGGAGGTAGAAACATCAGTTTTAGGTGGTTTTGAGCTGAATGAATCAGTTTCCATAGTTTTAGAGGCAAGTTGTTCCACTGCCTATTTTTCAGTTCCTAGTTTAGATCTTGTTGAAACAGCGCCTTGACTCATGGATTCGACCCCTGATGGATAGCATAGGTGGTTTGATGCCTATATCTTGTACTTTCTTAGGCATTTGTCAACATTGGACTCTTGTGGATGCATTGAGCTACTTTGTACATCACTTCTGCAATTTGGCAAGGAAATAAACCAGGGTTTTTCAACATTTTGTGGGATTCTTGTGGTAATGTGAATTAACATTGTTTTTTCTCTGTTATTTTAGTTGATCTTATGTTTATGTGTACTAGCATCTCTCTATTCTGCATAAACTAAATGAATCAAGTGTAAACGGTAGAATCCATTGGGATTTCAGTGCTCTGCCTTAGGGTTTATTTAGTTTTACATGTTTTCTACTGTCTGAAGAAGACTCATGACATTTGCATGCCCTCTCCAACTCCTCAACAATCTTTAGACTCACCATTACACTCATTTCAAAGTGCTAAAACACTTTCCTACCTTGCTCCACAGAAACCTCTGCAAAATCTGTTTTGATTTCCCAGACCCAAAGCTGCCTTCCCCATCTGATCGAACAACCAACCATTAAAATCAAACAAATTCCTCTGAGAAAACATACCTAGCCTAAAGTTAGTTTTTATATCAGTCATCTCAAGCCTTCCTTGATAAACTTTCATTGAGATTGACAAGGAGAGAGCCCTCTCCTGACCTGGTAGGGCTAGCTACTAGGTTAAGCGTGGTTTGATGTTACCCTAGACCTGCCTTTCTCAGCCTGAGGTAGATTTAGGCCCTAACAGGAAGGATATTTTTTAGTTCATAAAATTTCCAATCAGGAAAATATTACTTTTTCACTTCTTAAAGTCGCCCCACACGTTAAGGATTGATGGGAAACCTACTATGAAAAAAAGCATGAGAGTGAACCCTCGCTTTTTTCAGCCGCACCCACTTGGAATTCTTTCCGAGATGCCATCAAGGAACAATATTACCCTGTCAGGAGCTATGAAGACAAATACATAAAGTGGACCATGCTATGGTAGGGAAGGGAACAAGATGTACTAGAGTCCACAAATAATTTCCATACCCTTCGCACAAAGCTGGGTATCAAGGATATTGAGCGACATTTGGTGTTCAAGTATCACAGTCGTCTATACAAGTACATCCAGGATGAGATGGAGTTCCTGGAAATTTCCTCGCTTGGCACGGTGTCTTCGTATGTTGTCAAGATTGAGCATAAGTTTAAACATAAGAAGCGAGACTTTGGATTTGCGAATCCAAAGAAAGGAAAACGTGCCCCCAAACCACAGAACAAAGGACCAAGCCAAGGCAGTGCTACGTAGGACAGCCTGCCACCCTAAAGACGAAGAAGTACACAGGAAAATGGTTTGAGTTCCATAAGAGCTCCAATCACCATACAAGTGAGTGTTGGGCCAAGCAGTGACTGGTGGCCAAGCTGAAGGCTTCTGAATCAGACGCAAGTTCCAACTCTGAATTAGAACACGATAAGGGAATTGACAAAGGGAAGTAGATCATTGATGCAGAGGCCAGTGCCATCATGGCCACCACCAAGGTCTAGAAGATTGAGCCTAGAGATCCAGAGGAGGGGGAACGCCTATACCACTCATAGATGTGAGTGAAGGGTTATCTACTATAGTTCATTGTCGACAGCGGGAGTCAAAAGAACCTAATTTTAGCATAGGTTGTGAAGCGGTTGGGCCTAAAGAGTATAGCACATTCACAGTCGTACACCATCAAGTGGCTTCACCAAGGATGAGAAGTCGTGTTAGCTAGCAGTGTCACCTTCCCTATAACATCAAGCCCTTCATAGATGAGGTATTGTGTGACGTTCCTCCTCTTGAAGTTTGTGATGTATTGTTAGGACAACCATACTTATGGAAGCAACATGTTTTATATGAGTCTAGACCTCGCTCTTTGATTATTACTTTGGATAATAAGTTGTATAGGATACTAAAGGTAGCCCCGCCTACCGCTATCTCTTTGATCACTACAAAGCAATGCAGTAAGATCATTTCCCAAACCAGTAAATTTGTTTTCCTTATGATTCACCCCCAGAGAAAGAAGAAGGTTGTGGCTACGGCTTCTAGACAAGCGTCCTCTGCACAACAACAACATATAGACAAGGTTGTGGAGGAGTACAGGGATATTTTAACATCACCCACAGGGGTACCTCTGCACTATCAGGTCAAGCACTCCATCGATCTAAACTCGAGCATGCCACTACTCAATGGACCCATCTATAAATACTTTGTTCTGGAGAATGATGAGATCAAGAGGCAGATTCAGGAACTATTCCAGAAAGGGCACATCAAGCCAATCTCATTACCTTGTGGGAGCCCAATTATATTGGTACAGAAGAAGGATGGGACCTGGAGGCTTTGTATTGGCTATTGGGTGCTGAACAAGATCTATTTCTGGAATAGGTGCCCAATCCCGCGAATTGATGAACTTCTGGACCAGCTCAAGGGGGGGAAAATATTTTGGCAAGATTGACTTTAAGTCAGGTTGTCACCAAGTGCCTATCGAACCCTCTGATGTGTGGAATTCTACCTTCAAATCCAAGGAGGGCCTTTTCGAATGGTTGGTCATGCTGTTTAGATTGATGAATGCCCCTACAACCTTCATGAGACTAATGGATGAAAGCTTGTGACCCTTCACCAATGCATTCGTGGTGGTGTATTTAGATGACATCTTGATCTTCAGCCAGAGTTGGGAAGAGCACCTCCACCATATTCGACAGGTACTTCAAACCTTGCGCCAACACAAACTGTGTGCTAACTTGGAGAAATGCACCTTTGGCCTGACCCAGGTTCAATATCTAGGGTACATCATGATGATATGGGTGTACATGTGGACCCATCCAAGATACAAGTAATTCAGGATTGGCCAACCCCAACCACTCTAATAGAGCTTCGTAGTTTTTTGGGTCTTTCGCATTTCTATTGTAGGTTCATGTTAGGGTTCTCTCATATCACTTGGCCTTTAAGCCAAGTCACCAAGGGTAGAGCAAAAGAAAATTTTTTTGGTCGAAAACCTAAAAACAAGTGTTCTCCAAGTTAAAGAATCACCTTTGTTCTGCACTAGTGCTCACATTACCAGACTTGCAACAACCATTTGAGATTGAGACAGATGCCTCCGAATATCCTATTGACGCGGTTCTTACTCAGCATGGGAATCTAGTGGCTTACCACTGTGAGACACTTTCAGACACAGTACAAAAGTACCCCACTTATGACAAAGAAATGTATTCCATTGTGCAGGCATTCCGTCAATGGAAGAATTACATTCTGGGGAAGGAAACAATCATCCACATAGACGATCGAACTCTACAATTCATACAGACACAAGGGAAGTTTTACAATGATTGCCATCATAAATGGTCCAGATATTTGTAACACCATTTGAACATTAAGTATAAGAAGGGAAACACCAATAAGCCTCATCTGACCACCATTCATGGCGCTGATCACTGTGCTCAACTCCTATGGGCACAAGACATGGGGGTGGCCGCATCTTTACATGTGTAATCCAAAATTCGGCAGCATATACTAGATGCTCCTGGAAGGGAAGCAAGTTCCAAATTTTCACCTTCAGGATGCATTGTTATGCTGCCTGTGACACATCTTTTTTCCTTCAAGTGAGCGTTCTAAGATGATTTGGGAGGTGCACTACAGTCAGGTCACTAGACATTTTAAAGTAGAGAAAATAGTGGCAGTATTGTAGGGTAATTTTATTGGCCGAAACTTCGTCAGGATATTAGGAAGTACATTAGATCCTGCACCACCTGCACCATTGCCAAACCAACCATCTAGAATCAAGGCCTGTATACTCCTCTACCTAGTCCTAGCCGACCTTGGGAATCTGTCTCCATGGATTTTGTAGCAATTTCTCTACAAATCAGCTAGCTCACTGATATCATGTAGAAATTTCACCTGCAGATCAAACTGATATATGGAATGTACTAAAGCATAATACTAGATTTACATCTACCATAAAATTTGTGGAAGCTAATCAACCATGAGCAACATCAAGCATGAACACATATAACTGATAAGAAGGAATCAATCACATAACATAGAATATGTCACCGGGGAAACCACCAGCATAAAACCCCAACACTGTATTATCAATCAAGTGGATATCCTCAACAACATACAAAAAGAATCAACTCAATAGCTATCCTGCTCTCTCTGTAATCAGAAGATGAAAATCATGGACTACCTAGGCCTCAATACATAGGCTATAAATTGGCCTCATCATACCTTCTGCCACCTCAGGTCCAACTACGTAGTCATAGAAGAAAACATTTTCCTTCCTCATGCAAGGAATACTTACTAGAAATATCCTAGCATCTGATAGTACATTGTCCCTCATCTGATCTCAACTAGATCTTTGTCTGAACTGCCATGCATCAGTTATTCATGAGAGAATACTTAGTTATCTGAAAATAATAGTTGTCACATGCATGCAAGCATCAACAAACTAAATCTCATTAATTTAACAACTTGTTAAATTAATCTAGTTGAACTTGACTAAGTTAAACTAAGTCAACTGATCCTCTCAATATAGAACTGAACTTTATCTCCTTTAATCAAGTGATAAATTCCTAAATCAAGAGAGAAAATAATCGCATGATCTCACAAAGGCTTCGAGTTTAATTTTCCATAACTAATTAACAAATGGAGATTAATTAATTAATATTTTAAACTGTTGGTAAGACAAAATTCGTTTTTACTTCCTATAGTTAGCCCAGGGACTTCTAAAAATAGGAAGGGGCCTAGAAATGATATTTTTAAAAGTTTCTATTTTTAGCAGTTTCACCTCTCACCCAAGGTGGCCAAAATGCTCATTGGCCAAACTGTTATTTTTAGACATGCTATTTTTAGTAGATCTATCTTTAGCACTTTCTAAATTTAGCATTTCTTGTTGCACATTTTTCAACAGATTTCATGTCGGGCCTTCCTTCTACTAAGCATGACAATGATTGCATTTTAATTGTCGGTGACAGATTCTCTAATATGGCCATCATGGTGGCCTGCAAGAAGAGTATCACAAAAGAGGTCACTACTAAGCTTTTCTTTGAGCGAGGATGGGTACACTTTGGGATCCCACAGTCCATTGCCTCAGATCGGGACATCAGATTCCTCAGTGAATTTTGGTCAAGTCTCTGGTCAATGCTGCATACAAACTTACTAAGTCCACAACATTCCATCCTCAAACTCATGGCCAAACAGAGGTTGTCAACAAGATGATCGTACACATTCTACACATGTACAACTTGAAGCATCCACGCACATGGGATGAAAGTCTCCCCTATGTCGAACACAACTACAACAGAGCTCTCCATAACTCAACATGCCACAACCCCTTTCAGATAGGGCTAGGATTTAAGCCATTATACCCAATTAATGTGGTCATACCATTTGCAACCACCCGGGTAGATTCGACTCATGTTCAGTCTAAAGCTAAAAGGGCTAACAACTTCATTGAGTGCATTCAACATATCTACCAGCAAGTCCATGATATATTGGACAAAGCCAATGCTAAGTACAAGCAGCACCATGATCAACATCGAGTGCTACACAAGTTCCAGGTGGGCGACAAAATTTGGCTACATTTGCAGAAGGAGCGCCTTGTTGGACCCCAATGCAAGCTTCACGCACTCCGATATGAGCCATACAACATCACGAAGGCCATCAGTGACAATGCCTTCTAGCTCAACATCCCACCGTTCCTTTCTCTACACCTAGTGTTTAATGTAAATCACCTTCGACCATACTTTCCACCATTGTTGGACACATCTGACATTGCAGAACAAATCACACAACCAGAGCTCAACCCAGACTGCATGGAACATGCCACGACTGATCATATCATGGACACATAGATCAAGAACACTCACCAACAGAGGATACAACTATATCAAGTTTTCAAAGCAGGTCAACTCCTTCACCAGGGCAAGTGGTTCACTAGGGACTAGGTTCAACAAAAATTTCCTCACCTCATGGAGGCTTTGCATGCAATGGGGACCATTTCTTCCTAAGTGGGGAGAAATGATCCAAGTGGATATTAGTGGCCACCTGCCTATTCCACCTAGACACCCCAGTTAGTTCCATCTATTTCCTTGTTCATTTTAGCATTTACTATTTTTAGCGGTTTTTCAGGTCCTGAAATTTCGGAGCAGTTTTGACCCCCTAAATGACATTTTTTTGGATCTGCAACAAGCTCTCTGCCATAGGCAGGGGCTTGTAAAGAAACATATAATACTCAGAGATACCTTTCCAACAAGGTATCGTGCGTGCTAAATAGAGATAATATGACCAAGTTATGACCTCGAGAAGTTAGCTACCCAACTAACTCCAACGGGGCCCACAAACTCTTAGTGTTACATATCCTGGGGTTAGGGTTTTGGTTGTTTAGGGTTTTTTCATGTTTTCAATAATAAATAGGCCCTTGAGCCTCATTGTAACACAATTCAAAGGCATGTAGTTTTACATCTCTTCTCAGAGATAAGCTACCATCGCCCAAGCTATCTTATTTCCATTCTGTTTGTAAGAATAGTTTAGTATTTTTCTATTAATGAAACATAGTGCTTTTCTGCTGCATCTATGTGTTTATGATTATATCTATAAGTCGTTGCATTCCTATTTAAGTTTGGATCAGACACAGTTGACCTAATGTAGCCCTTGTCCAACATTTCCTTCAGATGCAACTTTAATTCAACCAACTCAGGTGTGCTCATCCTGTAAGGTGCTCTGTATTATGGAGCCGCCCCTCACACTAACTCAATAGACACTACAACAAAACAGGCAATTTACGCCAGATTTAGTACCATATTTTAGTGCATTTTTCTCTCCATTGGGATGATCAGCTTGGTGCTAAGTCTGGCTCTATTATACAATTTTTAAAGCATCCCTTTTTGCACCAAATTTTGCATCTTTTTTTACGCCAAATTTTGCATCATATTTTGCACCAAGATTTGCATTTGGTTTTACAATAGGTTTTGCTTCTAGTTTTGTGCCATTTTTTGCTTCCTGTTTTGTGCCATTCTTTGCTTCTATTTTTGTGTCGTAATTTCCATCGAGTTTTACACCATCTTTTATATCTAATTTAGTGATTTTTTTTGCATCGAGTTTGTGCCAGTTTTTACATCTAGTCTTATGCCATTTTTTTCTTCTAATTTTGTACTTATTTTTACATCTATTTTTGCATCAATTTTTTGCCTTTTTTTACACCATTTTTTGCATCTAATTTTGCACCATATGTTGAATCTGATTTAGTGCCAACATTTTCATCCATTTTTGCACCATTTTTTTCATCCACTTTTTGGTTTCATTTGTCTCCCTTTTTTTCATCCTATTTTGCACCTAATTTTGCATCATTTGTTGCATCCAATTTAACATAATTTTTAACAACATTTCTTGCATCCAATTTTGCATCCTTTTGAGCATCTAAATTTTCACCCTATGCTGTACCATGTGTTGCATCCACCTTTGAATCCCATTTTGTGTCTAATGTTACGTTCAATTTTGAGCCATTTTTTTCATCTACATTTGCATTTGTTTGCACCAAGTTTTGAATCATTTGTTGCACCTCATTTTGCATCCAATGTTGCATCCAAATTTGAGCCATTTTATGCCCATTTTCGCACCATTTTTTCTACTTTTATGTCCAAATTTTCAACATTTTTTATGTCCAATTTTGCATCCTTTTTGGTGTCTAATTTTGCATCCTTTTTGGCATCCAAATTTGCATCTTGTTTTATGCCACATTTTGTGTCCACAGTTGCATTTCATTTTGCACCTAGATTTTAGTTTGAATTGTCATCTAGTTATGCATCATTTTTGGCATCCTTAGTTTCACCCTTTTTTAGTCCTATTTTGCTTCTTGTTTTGTGTCTTTTCTTACATCCTTTTTGCACCCAATATTTCATCCTAATTTTACACCATTATTTGCATCCTCATTTTGGTCTCCATTTTTACATCCTTGTTTGCGCCCAATTTGGTATCTTTTTGTATGCCCTATTTTGTTGCCTTCTTTGTGTCTAGTTTTACACCATTTTTTAATTCTACTTTAATACCCTTTTTGTTTCATTGTTTGCATCTTGTTTTAATGGCTAGTTTAACATCCAATTCTACTCCCGATTTTGCATCGATGGTTACATCCACTTTTGGCTTCTTGTTTAGAGTTTTACTTTTACTTCCATTTTACTAATTTTATTACATAATGAAATATATTATAGTTTCTAAAGATCATTTTGCTGTAGGATTTAATGCACAGTTAGATGAACATAAAACCCCCTCAGTTTATCCTAGAAACCTAAGATAGACTGATTAAGAGAAAGGTTGTTCTAGGGCTTAGGATTCTTAGTAGATCAAGATGTAGAGTAGAGATTAAGAAAAGAAGAATGTTCATGTGAGTCCTTGCATGTAGGTCTTGTTGGAGATTTTAGTGTAGCTGGGAACTGCTCCTAGATAGCTCCAAGTCTTGGTGCTACACACAAGAGAGAGAACAAACAAAACTTCACAACATAATATCTTGATAATTGAAACTATCATAAACATATAAATATTACTGAATAAATAAATATAAGCCAAAATCCCATACATTCATTAGTTAAATAGGATAAGTAAAGAATGAACAACTCCCAACTCCAAAACTCTCCCTCTCAATATAGATTTCAGCAGCGTGACAATACATGAATTCCCATAATTTCCTCAATGGCCAAGCCTCCAATATATAGGAAAGTGAAGGCTATGAAGATTTCCCAAATTCCTCATTATTTCAATTTTGGCAAAAGCTTTTGGGTGAATAATGTTTCCTCATATAAAAATGGCATTTTCCACTTTTTAGATGCTTTTGTGCTTAGGAAAAAGCTTCCCCATGCTTTATTTCTCTTTCCCACTTTTGTATGCTTTTATTTATTAGGAAAAATCTAAATATGAGGATAAATGGATCACATTCCACCATATGAGTTTCCGAAAGTGAACAAGAGTGTCAAATTCTAGTTAACTCGAGCTTTTTTCCTCGCATTAGAGGAATTTACATTTTAAAATGTTAACATTGAATTTCCATGTCATAATGTGTAAGCCAATCAAAATCCTTTAAAATTTAAAAGACATATAGGTGTGACTATGCAATGGATTTTTTTTTAATAATATAACTTACCTAATTTATCTGCCCAAGTGACCTAAAACTATATTAAATATTAAAAATAAAATTAATATCTTAATCTATAAAAGTTAGAATATCTAGAATATTTTTAATGAAGGGTACATCATGGTGTGTTAAATAAATAAATTTAAATATAAAATCCTAAATCCTAAATTTAATTTAAATTTTAAATTTACTTTCTTAATTTAAATTTTATTAAATCTTCTATTGATAAATTAATTTAAATATAAAATATAAATATATGGTTATTTTGATAAAAGTGCATTTATTTGAGTATCTTAAATTTATATTTTAAGTTTTCCTTTTAAATTTAAATTTTCTGAAATCTTGTGTTAATAAATTAATTTCAATATAAAATACATGTAGACAGTTATTTTTTGATAAAAGTGATGTTTATTTGGGTAATTTAAATTTAAATTTCCTTTAAATTTTGAATTTGCTTTTTTAATTTGAATTTTATTAAATGTTGTGCTAATATATTAATTTAAATATAAAATACATATACAGTTATTTTGATAAATGTGACATTTATTTGGGTAATTTTGGTAAAAGAATAATAGAAATTATATATTAAAAAATTGTCTACATGGCATTATTATATTAGTTTCTTAATTTTTTCTTAGGTGGTTATTATTTTGGTAACAAAAGTTAGATGAAGGGGACAATTTGTTATAGACTAGTATACCGTGGTCCTCATGGTACATAACTTGTATTATAGGCTTATATAGCTTAGGAGAAAGGGGTATTTCAACCAACAACATAGTATTCTCCTCCAAGATGATGAGTATGTATTTTCATGTATAACACATTTAAGAATATATCACAATTCAAATTCATAACTTAGTATTTGTAAACAAATTTAAGGGTAATTGACAACATTCATAAAAAATATAGCAGTATCCTCATATATAACAATTCTCCATCAAAAAATCATTGACAATTTTCAATATACATATATTACTACTAAATCAACATTTATTGCAGATATCATTATTCCAAGGTAAATTCACAACATTACATCCAAAAATAGTAATGTCATCATACATAATCATTCTCCATAAAAAAGAATTGACAGGTTTCAACACATATATAAAGTAACAAGATAATACTAATAATATCCTCATCATCCTTAATCAAATCAACTAAGATTCAATTGTGTGATTATCATATCAAAATATTTCATGAACACCATTATTCTAAGCTAAATTCACAGAATCCATCAAAAGATAGTAATATCATCATACACAATAATTCTCCATCAAAATAATGTTGATAATTTTCAATATATACATAAAAGAACAAGATAAAAATGATAATATCATCACCATATTTAATCAAATCAACTAAAAGTCAATTTAAGATTACCAAATAGAAACATTTCATAGATATCATTATGCTAAGGTAAATTCACAACATCCATAAAAAAATAGGAATCTCATCATACACAATAATTCTTCATAAAAAAACTGTAAACAACTTTCAACATATTCACAAAGTAACAAGATAGTACCGATAGTATCATCATCATTATTCAAATAAACTAAAATTCAAATGTATGATTACCATATTAAGACATCCAACTAAATATAAAAAATAATGCATGGCTAGTTAGCACCACGAAAATCATAGCCAAGCTCATCCTCATGATCATTTCCATGATCATCATCCTGACCATCCTGATAATATCATCCACATAATCATCACCAATACCATCACCATCCTCATCATCATCATCTCTGATATATGATGTAATCTAAACATAGTCTATATCATCATCTTCGTGGTCATTACCTATAACGTTCTAGAAAAAAAAAAAAACACCAAGTAAATTGTTTTTAATGAAAAGTAAGTCGCATACAATATGAATGTCACATGAAATATTGAGTTGTTTTTAATGCATGTACTTTTTTCTGTAATAAGATCCAATGTTCATTCAAGAACAAATGCTCACAAATAATTACTTCATTTTATCCATTATCACACCTAATCCATTATACCTAGTGATGACAATGATTCCATTCAAATTTCTTTGAATTGCCTAAATATAATGTAAAATAGAAAACTCCACGACCATGACCACAACCCCCTCCCTTGCCTCGTCCATCATTAGAGACAATGAACTTGGAGTTATGACCACGATAGCAACCCCTCCCTTGCCTTGTGTCCACCATTATAGGCATTGAACTAGGAATTAAGAGTACTCATGTTTTCTTTGCTCTAATTAATCTGCAAGGAATCAAAACTTGATCAATATGTCAAGTACTCCATCAAGGAATAGATATATCATAAGAGAATCTCAATAGGCTTTGCCAAAAG
>APFE030781620.1:0-19344 GCA_000404065.3 Pinus taeda
ATCCATGAGGCTAGGGGAGAACATCCATTTGCAGGTGATAAGGGTGATGGAGAGTCCATGGGTGGCGGAGAGGTGCCTGGTGAGCTCTGCGACAGGGATGAGATGGCCCATTCCCGCGCCAGGAAAAATAGCTACGTGAGGCTTTGGGGTTCCCATGGATGATGAGTGTAAATGAGTGCAGCCTCAAACAATAGGTAGCAAGATGATATGTTTGTTGTACGTATCCTACTCCCGGCCTATCATTTTATTGAGCCCGCCGCCGGCCCAATATGTCAAAGGACCGTTCCTTTCCATTGTCTGCTGAGTAGACATCAAGTTATTCACGGCACCGTATTGTGGAATGCAAGCTCATACCTTGCATAAGCATTGCGTAAGCTCATAGCCATTCTGGAGTGCAAGCTCATAGCTTGCGTAAGCTCGTTGCAAAACAAAACTGTGTAGGTGGACGTTGAAAATTCGAATGGCTCAATGAAGGGGCGACAGGGAAGCACAATTTACTATGTGAACGATTCTTCCACATCACGCTGTACGGGGTCGCTCCAAAACCTTAATAAGTACATTAAGATCCAAAAGCTCAATATTTGGTAACATATTTAGGTCGCTAGGCTTTATTTTGAAAGGGATTTTCGTCGTCTTTTTCATTTTCAGGTTGACACCTGGCGCCACCCTTCTGCTTTCCAGTGACATAAGATATTCATTCTCACGGTGACCCCTGGCGCCACCCTTCTGCTTTCCAGTGACATAAGATAGTCATTCTCATGGTGACACCTGGCGCCACCCTTCTGCTTTTCACTGATACCTAGCACCACCCTTCTGCTTTCCACTGAGTCTCAACAATGCACTCAGTGTCAACCGAGAATCTTTGCAGCTGGCGCGAGTTCTATTGCCCGGGTCTCGCAAAACCTCAACGAAAACCCTCTCAAGGTTGCACAATTGCAGTTCTTCTTATCGATTCTCGTGGAGTGCTTATTTGCAGCATGAAAGTGAGTATTGGAGCCAGCCCAGTAGCATGCTCTTGCTACATTTGCAGGGCGCATGCAGCTGGGTGATACGTATGCCATGTTGGGTCAGCTTGAGAATTCCAGCTATAAATCTCGTTTGGAAATTCAGAAACAAGTCCTCGGAGAAATGGATCCAAGAGTCGAAGAGACTTGTCGGTATCTCGCTGAAGCCCATGTTCAAGCGATGCAATTTGATGAGGCTGAGAAGCTCTGACAACATGCTCTGGATATACACAAAGAACACAGCATCCCAGCTTCCCTTGAAGAAGCAGTTGATAGAAGGCTAATGGCATTGATTTGTGATGGAAAAGGAGACTATGAAGCGGCCCTGGAGCATTTGGTCTTAAATAGTATGGCTATGATCTTGAATGGTCAAGAGTTAGAGGTGGCGTCAATAGATTGCAGTATTGGTGACACATATCTCTCTTTGGGCAGATATGATGATGTTGTTTTTGTTTATCAGAAATCCCTTACTGTGCTGAAATCTACGAAAGGTGAGAACCATCCCTCTGCTGTTGCAGTTTTTGTCCGTCTGGCAGACCTATACTACGAAACAGGGAAACTAAGGGAATCTAAAACTTACTGCGAGAATGCTCTCAGAATTTATAATAAGCCTGCTGCAAGGCATCCTCCTGAAGATATCGCTGGTGGATTGACAGAATTGTCTGCAATTTATGAAGCGATGAGTGAACCTAAACAAGCCCTTCGCCTTCTCCAAAAGGCTCTCAAGATTTTGGATGATGCTGATGGTCAGCAGAGTGCAATAGCAGGCATTGAAGCACAGATGGGAGTGATTTATTATATTTTAGGAAAGTATGGTGAGTCGTATTCTTCATTCAAGAGTGCAGTGGGAAAGCTGAGGGCAAGTGGAGAGAGGAAATCTTCCTTCTTTGGAGTCGTCTTGAATCAAATGGGACTGGAATGTGTCCAACGTTATGCCATAAATGAGGCTGCAGATTTATTTGAAGAAGCCAAGAGTATTTTGGAAGAAGTTTGTGGTCCTTATCATCCAGATACTCTTGCAGTATATAGCAATCTGGCCGGAACATAAGATGCAATGGGCAGGTCAGTAGATGTAGTCTTTGTTTCAATTTTTTCTTTTGATGGACTCAATGGCTTTTTTATTTCCAAATTGATTTTTACATCCTTGGAGTCCTTACTGGATTCAATGGTCTTTGGTGCATATGAATATATATTTTTGGGTATTGAGTTTCTGACATGATAGGTTCGATGGTTTCATTTTATGTTGAATTATTGGTTAACTATGGAATATGCTTTGCGCTGTAAAGTTTCTAGGAATCAGAACAAATTGTGTGATGCTCTACATGCTGCTTTGAGATATCTTGAAAAACTAGTTGAGTTAAAGAAATTGTGTGTTCAGGATGCAAAAATTGTCTCCCTTGTTTGATATCCATGCCTTAGCATGTTTTGGCAAGGGGCATATGCAGTGTTTTGAGCTGTTGGGACGTTGATTTATGTATCACTATATTTGTTCTTTATATATAGACTGGTTGGTTATGTCTGTACTGTTTTGTGCTTCTCAAAATTTCCCAATAGTTGACTCTGCAGTCTATTGATGTTATCTGGAATCAAATTACTATGTAAACATGTTCTCACTATTTATGAAGTTTGACTGATGATATTTTCACTTTTTCAGGCTTCTTTGATTTGATTGGTGAGTGTGGCTGCTTACTGAGTCAATAAGTTAGATGTGGTTCACAGACAATTAATGGCCTCAACTGTAGTTATGTATATTGACTGAATTTTTTTGTGAAACTGATTTATGTATGTGTATTTGTTCTGTATATAGACTGGTTGATGAGACCGTACTGTTTTGTTCTTCTCAAATTTTGATTCCTAGCAATCGACTCTGAAGTCTATGGATGTTATCTGGAATCAAATCACTATGTAAACATGCTCTCACTATTTATGAAGTTGAATTGATGATGTTTGCACACTTTAGCCTTCTTTGATTTGATTGACGAGTGCATCTGCTTGCTGAATCACAAGTTAGATGTGGTTCACAAACAATTGGTGGTCTCTATTGAAGCTTATGTATATTGATTAGTTAAGTTTGAGTTCACATATTAAGCTTCTTTAGAGTTGTTTCATAAATACAAGTACAGCCTTTGTAGTTACAGATTTAATAATGTTTTCCTGATTGATTGAATTATGTTAGTCTGTTAAAGTGTTTTGTATGTGTGTATCAGATTGTGGGTCTTATGTAGCTTCTTTGAATTTGCTTTGCCACTGCTTATTCTTGTTTCTTATGGATTTATTGCTGTATTGTCTAAAAAAGAACAGTCTAGGTTTCTCTGATAAGGACTCAGAACTGGTCAAGCTTGTCCTGCATGAATCAATTGATAGGTGTTATCTATTATTTCTGACTTCTCTGAAACCAGTTGATCAATTGCATGCTTTTTCTGTTTCATTTTAGTCAATTTGGCAGTATTTTAAGACTCAGTATATCTATTTTAACAAGTAATTATCCTTACTTCTTATATATACCTTAACCTTAATCTTTTAGAGTGTCGTGAAGCTTGATCCAAATTGAAATTGTTTAACTAATTTAAGTTCCATATGCATCTCCAAGTGCTTATCTTTGTGGGATATGGATAGATTGAATGTTGGCTTCTATGGTGGCTTTAATTTCTTTGGGATATATTTGTAACTGATTATTCATGTTCATCATGTGCAGGTTGGAGGATGTCATCGGGGTTTTGGAATATGTTGTTGGAATGAGAGAAGAGAAACTTGGCACAACAAACACGGATGTAGATGACGAAAAGAAAAGGCTGGCAGAACTCTTGAAGGAAGCTGGCAGAGCACGAAACAGGAAGGCCAAATCACTAGAAACTCTACTTCAATCAAATTCTATGAAGAAGAAAAAGGAGAAAGCAAAGTGATTAGAATGTGAATGTTGATAATTTCTCATAAGATTGTGGACTTAATTGGGGCTTGTTTAGAGCGGAACAGGTCAGTTTGCATAGGACAGGTCAATCTGCAATTATAAATCAAAATTCTATCAACACAAGAAGAGTATGTTAGCAACATTAACTCTGTTAGATGTCTACTTGAGCTATATTGTCTACGTCTCAAAGGAATACGTCAAAGTGGAGTGTTGCAGGATACCAAGGAATCTTCTAAACAATGTTTGGACATGAATGATGCTGATTTCCAAACTTTCTGCATTGAAGTTGGGTGGGTCAGTGGTCCCTGTTCAGAGTTAGCATTTGATCACGTGTTGCTAATATTTGTTCTGTAAAATATGTAAAGGTCAGGAGATACAGATGATTTCTTTGAGTTGCTTGTGAAGTTGTGTGCTTTTCATCTTTCTGTTAGCAGTGGGAAACTTTTGAAGGGTATGAAGCACGAAACGTTTTAGGGCATGTTCTTGTTTTGCCCCCATCCTCTGTGAATTCAATTGAAGTTATTTAGGCTTAGATAAAATAATAATCTGGCACAAATTGATATGTGCTTGTTCTATGTCTTGGAGTCTCTGCATTCTTATCTAAGAGCCCTTAGCTCATATGCATCACTGGAATTCACAAAGTCTAGGCCCAAGTTAATAGTTATTGTTATTTCAACGAGCACGTGCGAAATTAAAAGCAACGACACATCACTGCCAATAATCTTTATCATAAAGTGACCTTATTTATTTTCAGTTTTGTTGCCTTGGAAAATCATTCAGATGGTAACAAGATTCATTTATCTTATGTTGTAATTGTTGGTATAGATTCATAAAACCTGTATCAGATACAGGGGATATTGTATTCGTGAGATTTTAATATTTATTTAATTGTTGTCTCGTGGTTTATTGCACACTTCACTCTTCATTTAGTTTTAGTTAGAATCGGAGAATCTGGTCAGAAAGTTTAGTTTTAATTAGAATTAGAGAATCTAGTCAGAAAGTTTAGTTTTATCCACGCTGTATCTAAACTAGAGCAGTATCTTTTGAAAACCAGGTTGGATTGTTTCTTATCTGAAAGCTTCACATAAGTTTCCAGAAATATTTGATCTTGTATGAGCGATGAACTAGAGGTAGTGAGGATTTTACTACCTAATGAAAGACGCCTTTTTTATGATTGTGTTTGTACATCTGTCATATAATTTTTATTATTATTTAAAACAAACTGAGCTGGGAAAGCTTAGGGTTCAAATGTAACTCCGTGCTTATTAACTTTTAAGCACCCATGTTTAACGTGGCTGGAAAAATTTGCACTGGCAGCTGATGAATTTCTGATCATCACAGTTCATTCACTTCCAATATTGCCCATAGCAATTCGATCCAATTTGTGCTTGAATATTGCTGACCAGCCAAGGCCTGAGATGCCTAAGGAACTCTAATTTATATACTATCATTGATTGTTTCTTTAAATGTGATAATAGTGTGTCCACTACTTCATGTAGTACGTTTGACATCTATAATTTCTGCAAGTATTAATAGCTGAGTTGCCTGGACTGGGGAAACATAAAATGTTTCAAAATGGAAATAAGGTTTAGCGAGGGCAACAAGTCTTTGAAGGGAAATCTCTCCGATGTTCCAACTGTGGCTCATCCTACAGCCAAAGAAGCTTAAGAGGTTGCAGCTAACATTAAATATCATGCTCAGTACTCTCCTCATTTTATGCCTTTAAATTTTGACCCTGAACAGGCATTTTATGCCACCGCCGAGAGTGTCTAGTACTTCCTAATTCAAGTACATCTCTAAACACATTCATAAGTTAGTTTTATTTATTTATTCTGGATTGGAACAGGCAGATATGTATTGTTATGTCTGTAAGAGGCCTTGTTTACATATATTTTAAGCTATTGTGGCCTTTTGTTTTGACATGGTGTGGTATGCTAATTTAATTTGAGTTTCTAAAAATAAACAGCTCTGAAAACATAGTATCCGGATTAACCTTTACGACATAGTTGTAGGTTTACTACAACCAAAATGACAAGATTATATATTCATAGATGTCATAAGAGCAGTTTGGACTTTGACAGCAACCATATAATTTGAAACAGTGGGATGATCAGATAATTGGTGGTGGGTATTTCTTTCTTTAGTTACTTGGCTACTTCATCTTTCTGCTGCTGCAAATCACCTGTCTTTGATTTTCTTTTCTACAGACCGAGTTTCATGCGTTCCATGCAGCTATTCACTGTTGGAGCCAATTGCATCACCCTCGGACCACTGGCTGTAGCCATGTTAGGCTTTAGCCATTCAATACAGATTGCTTGGCTATCTTCATCCAATTCTCTATCTGATTTAATGGTTGGATTTTCTTCTCTGTGGGTTTCACCAGCTTCTGCATGTTGTTGTGCAGGTCATAAAACTGTGAAGCAAAACCTACAAATAAGTCCCCCTATTCTTCTCTCATTTCAGCCATGGCTCACAAGATTGAAACTGTTCCTGTGATTCCTCTATAAGGCATATTCTTTATCCACACATCCTGCCCTTTCTTCCCTTTTTCTTTGAGATTTTTAATGAAGCACACCGTCAAGAGCATTGGAATTTTTTGGCTTCTTTTTTGTGCTCAGGAGCAGGGCCATCAATGTGCAGATCAAGCCCCCGTCGTGAATCAGCACAGTCGGCGACGACGTCATGAGGTTCTTGAGCCACAGGATCAAAGAGTTTTTCGTGCATGCTCCATCATGCTCGAATGATGACGAAGTCGTGCTCACAAAAAATGACAATGCAAGGTTGGGCTGGTAGGAAGGCATCGAGCTCGGGTGATAAGAAGGCGTCGGGCTCGCAAAAGACGACGATGCAGGGTTGGGTTGGTAGGAAGGCATGGGGCTCGGAAGGCTCACAAAACTTAATCTTGCGACCTCTATGCTCTCTGTTGGCTTGAATCCCTGCATAAATAAGAAAACCAGGGACCGTGGCCACAAAGTGGGAGTGGGATGTCATCATCAAAACCTTACCACTTTCCATTTCCTATTCTGCATAGTTATCTCTATACTCTTCGAGTTCATTGTGCAAGGACATTGGGCTCATCGGTAATTCTCCACGTTTTCCCTTTGCAAGGAACTTGTTGACACGTTAGTAGAAGTGAAAGAATCACGTCACTTCTATCTGAAACACTTGTAGATTAATACATTTGAAAGTGAAAACCAGAATGATTTGATATTATCTTAGATTTATTGAAATTAAATCGAAAACCTTTGAATAAAGATGATGGAAACAAAAAATCTTGAGAATGAAAGGCTTCAATACAAACCCTTACGCAAATCCACAAGTGAAGGAAGATGAAACATATAATATATTTAACCTAGCAATATCTTTTCTTGAAAAACTTCAATACAAACCCTTACGCAAATCCACAAGTAAAGAGAGATGAATTAGATAATCTATTTAAGCTAGCAAGATCTTTTCACATTACGTTGAGATTAAGGAAAATCTTTGAATTGGCGAGTTTTTCTTGTAGATTGATACATTTAAACATAAGAACCGAGATATTCTTTCCTATTTGTCTTCTTCCCATTTGTCCTCCATTTAGAAATCTTATACAACATTACTTCTCATTGCACCAACAAGCTTGCTGGAAAAAAAGATACAAAGAGACATGCTGTACTAAGTGTCAGACAAGCGTCTGTAATTTGATGGCTATTGGTGGAAATCACTGTTGTAACACAAAGGGGTTTCATCCCTTGAGTGGAACACATTTTTTATGTAAAGTACTCGAGTTTTTATTCACGATGAGGGTTTTCTTGAGTTTAAAACTGTGTTGTGTGTCTGCCTGTTGTGGGTTTAGGAATCTTATGCAACATTACTTCTTATCACACCAACGAGCTTCCTGAAAAAAAAAAAAAATGATACAGAGAGACAAGCACACAATGTCAAACAGACATCTGCAATCTGATGGCTATTAGTCAAAATCACTGTTATGAGATAAAGGGGTTTTATCCCTTGAGTGGAACACATTTTTTATGTAACATACTGGAGTTTTGTTCCCAAAGAGGGTCTTCTAGAGAAATTCAACAATTCTAATTTAATAATCCTATCAGACTCTCTTTGTACCTTTTGGGGCAATTGCTAGTTTATTATGTATGGGCTTTTTAATATACATGTCGTCCCTTTTATTTCTTATTGGTTTTGTTTTTTTAGGGTGGTTTTTTAATGTTTAATTAAGAAAGGTTGTGTATGGTGTTTATTTTTTTTTAATAATACACAAATACATATTTTCATATATTTATGTACAATTTGTTTTAATGGTTTTTTTGTTTTTTTGTTTTTTTTAATGGATTTTGTTTTAATGTTTTATTTTTTAATATTTTTTTATTTGCGCTTTTTTTTTAAAAAAAAAAAATTATATATGTTCTTTTTTTCTTAAATATGTTCATATAAATTAAAAAGAATTTACTTTATTAAAAACAATTTATTTACATGTGTTTCACATATATATAACTAATATATTATATGTATAAATAATTATATTAAAAAAACCATTTATTTAAAATAGAGAATTTTTTTTTTAATATATACTAACATGAAAATTCTTTTTCTAATCTTCCAGGTTACATAAAGCACAAGAGGAGAGCATACTCGAGATTTCATTAATTGATTTAAAAAAAAAAATTGATGTAGAAAATCAAATGAAAAGAATCAGTGTCATACCTGAAATTATCGCTCCTGGTCTTCGTTTGTGCTCCTTATTCACAATCGTTTGTTTTATTCCAATTTTCTTGCCAAGGGTTATTAAATTGGTGGCTCTAACTGCACCACAAAATTGCAAATTTATCCTAGGGAGCACAAAAACTTGTTTTTATTTGTTAGTCCTATTCTATTGAAAAGGAAATGAAACATTCTTTTAAGTATTAGAGAATTTCCAATGCATCTGTTTGCGTAACAAGACCATGAGTAAACTCATATTCGTGTTTAAAATATACTCTTTGATATGTACCGAGATATGAGAGACCAACTGCCTTGATTTGAATAATGTCAAAAGATACTAAAAAATGGAATCTTGAGATCTAATAACTATCTTAAACCAAGATTCAATGTAATCTTGTCTTCCTTGGTTTTCTGATATCATGCCATGCAAGTCTTCAGAGATGTGATCTTCTTTCATAGAATTGGGTGATAGACATGCATGACACTCAAGTTTCAACAACTTCTTTTCTTTAACATGCATCCATGATTCTTGGAAGTTACCTGAGTATTTTTCCTCTTTTGAGTGTTGTTTTTCAATGGAAATTGGTGCTTTAGTTTGCAGTACCTCAACATTATGAGTGGATTGAGGTGTTTTATTGTTGCAGATTCCAAATGGTTATGCAGGTAGTGGAGTGGAAATGGATCTTTGGGGTACTTGTGCGAATGGTAATGGTTGAATTGAGGTCAATTGAGCATGAAATGGATGTTGTGGTGGAGGTGAATAGTATGAATAGCTTTGAGATTGGCATTGAGGATAGTGATGAAAAGATTGAGGATCGGTGGATTTATTCTCTAAGGCCCTTGCAAACCTTGTTTCCAAGATTCATTTTGAGGTTGGGATTGAGATTGCCAAGGTTGCCAAGGCAAGGGTGTTTGCCAATTACATTGAGATTGTTGTGCATAACCTTGACATTGAGAAGTAAGATCTTACATCATACCAGGTCGATGAGGTTGCCATGATCTTTTTGGAGCCCCATAACAAGATTGTTCCAATGTTTGATTTGCTCCTTGGAAAATTGCCTTTAACCCCGGTAATGATGGATAATATTTATTAGTATGTGATCTTGCACAAATTTCATACATTTTAATGTTTTCAAATGGACATTCATGCAAAGAATGTTTCTTTTTGCATTTAGGGAAAAACATAAATGAAGCAACATTCTCAACTATTTGCTTGTTTTCCATTCTTAGAATATCAAGTTGTTCTTTTAAATTACCAAAAATGTCTAGCAAATTGTTAAGTTCAATTTGACTTACCAATACTGATGTCGACTTACCTACTCTTTCCATAACAGGATTCTGACGGGATCTTGCATAATTTTCTTTTCCTCTTGATATGTTCTTACACAATTCACAAATCTCTTGAAATGACAATTGTGAAACATATCCTTTTCCCACCAGGTTAAGAAGATCAATCTATTCATCCCTTATAGAATTTAGTAGGAGAGTTTTTAATGTGGCTGATCCTAAATTATGCAATTTAGCTCTTTTGACATGATATGTAAATATCTCCACTAAATCTTCTAAGCTTTCATCCTTTTTTTGGTTCATCTTAAAGACTTGATTTCTAAGGTCATGGTTTATACAATAATATTTGTATTTTTCCAAAAATAATATTCTCATATCATTCCAGGTCCTTACATAATTTGTTCCTAAAGTCATGAACCATTTAAGATCTCTATCCTTCAATGTTTCCGGAAACAAATTCAACTTTGGAATGTGTAATAAGTTTCCATAAGATCTACAAATTATTTCAAATTCAAATAGAATTTTTTTTGGGTCTTCTGATCTTATACCATTGAAGATAGGAAGTACAGATGGAGAGATGTTTTTCATATGAACATTGATATCAGTTTCTTGAATGGGAAATCCAAAAGGATATTCCTCATCTTCACCATCTCCATCCATTTCCTCTACCTGCAAAACTAGGAATTTATTATATGGATGGTTTTTTTTATGTTTTTTTTTAGTGAATGGGGGTTTTGTTTTAAGAATGTTTTACATTTTCTAATTTCTATCTAAATGCAAATAACCCTAAATAAAATGCTTTCTAAACAATCTTCCTAACTAGTTACATCTAAGTATGCTTCCCCGACAACTGCACAAAAAATATAGGGCGTTTTAATGGTATGCTAAATCCCTTGTCATTTTAATATGTCAACCTGGGGGTTTCGTAAACTTAGAAGAAAACCAAAATATATGGGACCTCAGATGAAACTGTTGTAGAAAGTTTGTTTAGGATGGAAAGAGAGAAAGGAAATGCATATTACAAATATAACTAAAGAAAACTGCAAAAGAAATCTCATGCAAAAAAAATAAAAAAATTCTAAAGCTGGAATGAATGAATTAACGCCATGACCTTTCTAACTATTCAAAAGAAAACTAATCTATGAACAACTATAAGAAGCAAACTATGATAATCTAGAAAGCAATAAATTAATCTAGAAAGTAGTAAATAACAACTAGTGATTTAGTTTTCAAGCAAGCAAACTAAGATCGCTAGTAAGCAAATAATTTGATAACAGTGAAATCAAATGTAAGAAAATAAATCAAACTTGCAGAAAGAAAATCACACTTATAGAAAGTAAAGCACACTTGCATGAAAGGAAATAAGAAAAATCAAACTATGTTATAGTTGTATGCAGATTGTGGTTGATGGGGATCCTTCCATTCCCCAATGAGCACACAAGAACAACTATCACATATTAAGAATCAAACAACACTCATAACTCATGATTTGGAGAAAATGATATTATTCATGTTGAATGAATAATCATAAATATGATGTTAATGAATAAATGACAACTATTAGCTTCCTCTGAAGGACGCTCCTCCTATTTATACATGAATTAGGGATATCTTCTTAATAAATGTAAATCCCTTAAATTATCTACTAGATCCATACTTGTCTCAACTTATCCCTAAATACTAGATATAAATCCCATGAAACATCAAGATCTCCATGATATTTCTCCTTGGAATATGGTCCACCTCTTGAGTTGAAATTCGAATTTGATCTTGGGAGGCCACATAAGGGTGCTTTGGAAGCTTCCAAATGATCTACACATGTCACAAAACTCATAACACATATATATAAATGAAACCATGTTAATTTCCTAGTTTTTAATCATGAATTCACTTTAAATACATAAAATAAATAACTTTGGAAAACAAGGATCCTAACCCATATAATCATGAGGATGGTTGCTTGATGTAGGGCTTTAGGCTAGACGGTTATGAAATTAGGGCTAAATGGTTTATGAAAGGATGGAAATATGGATGAATATGGAAGACAATTTTGAGACTCAACAATCCATTTAGGGATCATATGGAAGATTTGATATTAGATTGGGATTTGATAGATGTGGCTCCGAAGGTTGGTAAATATACTTGGAAAAATAGAAGAGTTGGGGAGGCCCATATAGCAGTGAGATTGGATAGATTTCTATTTCTTAGTGGTCGGCTCCTTAAAGGCCTCGATTTCTCATCCACTAGTATCCCAAATGGAATCTCAAATCATTGCCCTATAATTTTGTGGTTAATAAATTGATAAATTATGGGCCGATTTCATTCCATTTTAATGCAATATGGGTTCAAGAAGAAGGAGTGCATGACCTCGTTAATGAAGCATGGAAAATTTCGATCTAGGGTTCCCCATCTTACATATGGGAATCTAAGCTCTGCAATGTTAAAAAATCTCTCAGGAAATGGTTGAAGGAAACATTTAAGCCTCTGGGGGAAAAAATAAATATCTCATTGATCGGTTTGAAAATATTTATAAATTGATAGAACATGTGCTAATAGAAGATTGGCTTCTGCGAAGGGAAAGAGATTTGACAAAGGATATATATTCTGTCAGCAAACAGGAGGAAGCATTATGGCGGCTTAAATCTAGGAACCTCTGGCTAAAAGACATGGGTTTGAATTCTACCTTCTTTCACAAGAAGGTGAAAGCAAGGGATGTAAGGAATAAGGTAAATTAAATTGTTCTAGAGGGAAAAATGAAAATATAAGACATTGAAGAAATCAAGAAAGAAGCATATAAGAATTTAAGAAATTTATATACAAAAGGGCAGGTTTCTATGGAACAGGAAAATGAATTCCTAAGTTATATACCATCAGTTATCTCCCAATCGGTAAATCTAAATTTGATGAAGCCAATCATGGAGGAAAAGGTCTTGATGGTAATCAGATCCCTCAATCTAGACAAAGCTCCAGGACCGGATGGATTTCCTATTTGTTTTTACCAATCCTTTTGGTCCTTAATAATAGTTGATCTTCTAAAGATGTTAAATTATGCCCGCGAGAAGAAAAAAACTAGGAGGAGGTACAAATTCAACTTTCTTGGTCCTAATTCTAAAAGAGTCGAATCTTGTGAATTTTTTCAGATTCTAGCTCATCTCCCTCTATAATGCATCCTACAAAATTTTGACTAAAGTTATTTCCAATAGATTGAAACCCCTCCTTCCTTCCTTTGTCTTGGAGAACCGAGGTGGACTTATGCAGCACAACAATATATTGGACAACATCATTCTAGTACAAGAAGCAGTTCATTCCAGCAAGGAAGCGAGACATGACAAAATGGTCATCAAGTTGGACATGGAAAATGCATCTGGCTGGGTGAATCACTCCTTTATTTCTCTATATTATCTAAGCTTGGGTTTGGTAAAGAATTTATTCTTTGGATAAAGGCTTGAATTGGTTGTCCCTAGATCGACCCCTCTGATCAATAGGCACTCGATCCCATTTGTCATGGCCTCCTAGGGTTTGAGGTAGGGATGTGCTCTATCCCCTCTCTTATATATCATCATGGCCAAAAGCCTCAATAAAAGACTCAAAGAAGCTAGGGAGAATGGGCATCTGCCAAGGCACAGAATAGCCAGGAATTTCAAGGAAATTAATCACTTGCAATTTGTTGATGACACTCTCCTCCTTGGAGGGTCATCCAGAGTCATTTCTTCTCATTTTAAAGAGGTCTTGGGTTGCTATTTGAGATTTTTTGGGGGTATGGTGAATAAGGAAAAAATATTGATCTTGGGATTGAATAGTTCTGAAAGCACACTGAATGAAATCTCTCGTATTCTGGGATTCCCCCTGGCCAATAATTAGAGATCCTTCCCTTACCTTGGTCTATCAATATCCTCTGGGGAGGATTTAGATGCAAGGTGGTTAAATGTAGCAGGGAAAACAATACTTATAAAATTTGTCCTTATAAAATATATATTGGCTCTGGCCTTCTAGCTCCCAAAAGAATAATGCATAGTATCAGCTCCACGATAAGAATTTTTTTTTGGCAAGCAGGAAAAGCTAACGAGAAACTGTATCACATGATAAACTCGAACATAGTTAGACTTCCAAAAAATGGGGAGGATTAGAAATTAAAGATCTAGAATTTGTGAATTTGGCTCTTGGAGCCAAATTCGTCTAGAAATTACTAATTAACTCTAAGGAATGGCAGAAGCATGCCTTTCTAAGGAAATATTTCCATAAGGTCTAATTGCTTAGGTCATAGGAATAAATATGGAAAGGGATAGGCACTAAAATATGGAAGTTATGTAAATCCTCAACCTCGGTGGTGTTGGAAAAATTTGGGTGCAAGTGGGAATGGGCATCGTGTTAGAATTTGGAAAGATGGTATAATTCCCAGGGATATATTGAGTGACTCCCTTGAGATGAGGAACCTAGCTAGCTGGGTTGAGCTACAATGGATAAGAAGATTAGAAGATATTTTGATTTGGGATGATAGCAAGCGCTAGATGGGATGGTATTTCCAAAATTATCCCCCTCAGTTAGCTTTGTCTTGGGAAGAAGTTGTCAAGGACCTTAAAAGTTATGCATTGATTGATACTAACAAACTAGATTGGATAATTTGGAAGGGAGGTAAATGGAGGTATTACACGATGAAAGAAGGGTGTGTAATCTTACTGAAGCAGCTTCCGCACCCACAAGCTTCAAGAATATGGGGTAGAATTTGGAATGAGTATGAACTTCCAAAAGTAAACACATTATTTTTGGAATTGGTTCATGGCCAAATTTTAACAGCAGAGAATCTGAAAAAAAGAAAGGCAAATTTAGGGTCCATCTTAGTGTGTTCTATGTAGACATGCAAAGTAGGGTATAAATCATGTTTTCCTTAACTACTCTGTCACCTTAGAATTTTGGAGAGTGGCCTTACATCCTATATGCCATCTCCAATCCATTCCAACAACTTGGTTGGAAATGTTTGAAAATTGGTGCTCTCATCCTCCATGGAACCATGGTTCATATTCAATAATTTCTAGGTGTTGGAACACTATCTCGAAATACATTTGTTGGGTGGTCTGGCTTGCTATAAATCATGTCATTTTCAAATTTGATGTAGTGTTGGCAAAAGGGTTTGACCCAAGTGATATAAATATTTATTTAGAGGGAGAGAGAGAGAGTGGATTAATGTAAAAAAACTAATGCATACAAAAGGATGCTCAGATAAAAGGCAAAGGAAGATGCCATTTCTCATATGTATGCTTAGAGATCAGTTTGAGAAGTGGATGAAAATGTAGGGCCTGTTTCAACTCTTTTTTGGTGGAGCGACGAAAGGGAATCCAGGGGAGGCTGAAGTAGGAGGGGTTATTTTTCTCGCTGATGGAAAAGTTGGAATTTTTTTTTCCTAGGGACTAGGAGTAGCCACAAACAATTAGATGGAAGAATATGGACTATGGAAAGGGATGAGGTAGGTAGTAGTTGAAGGAATAATGCATTTATCAGTCTTTGGATATTCCCTTATTACCATTCAAAAATGTATTAAATGGTCCCAAAACAAGGACTCTGACCCAAACCTAACTATGCAAATAATATATGATTGTTGGATAAATTTGAAATCATAGATTTTTATCATATTAAGAGGGAAAATAATATGCTCATGCATGGAAAAGCTAATTAGGCCATCACCCTGGAGCAAGGTGAATTCAGGGAGGACGAGGGCGCATCTTCCAAATGTCACATCCCATGAAAATTCATAATGGAAAATCTCGAAGTGCAAGAAAAATATGGAGAAGGGTGAACTATCTGAAAGGATGATTAAATATCTAATATATTTCTTGGAACATTTGCTATGCAGTGGGATTCCTTACGATAAGGTGAATCCATGAATCTCCAGAGGGATAATTATTAGGAATCAAAACAAGATTGAGGATAGTTGGAAGTTCATAAGCCAAGATTTAATGTAGAGATGCAGCAAAGGAATTGTGTTCTTTGAGCTCGAGGAGGATCGCTTCAGGTCGATCATGCAAGAATTCATTTTGGAGAAAGATGCAATGAAAATTCATTTGGTAGCAGGGAGTGCATTATCAAAGAGCATTAAAGATAAAGGGACCTCTGATGTCGTCAATATGGAATTCATTCTGGCTATAAGAATATGGCTATGGAGGGAATATGCATTGTGGATTGCCGCACATCCTCTCTGAGCCAATGAAATGGTTTTTCCATCTGGTAATGGCATCAAAGACTCTCCTAAGAATTTCTTTGGTGCGTTTAAGAATGAAGTGGAGGAAATGATCTTGTAGATTGGATGGAAAATCATATCTAAAGCCCGGTCTCACTTTAACCTCGTTTTGGGTTAGCTGGAAGGTTTGAGGAAGGAAGTGGAGAATGTTTAGGAAGCACCAGAGGTCATGATGTTGAAAATCATGAATCTCAATCGAAAGGTGGAGAATTCAGAAGAGAAGGTGGAAATTTGTTTTGTGTAACTTCTAAAGGATGTTTTTGGCACTGAGGAGGGTGGTGAAAATGAACCAGCGTGCATCGAACAGGAATTCCCCCACCCAAAGTTCAATGTACAACTGGAGATCCAGCAAGAGGTTGAGCAACATAAAGCTAAGGATGCAGGCTAGTTGGGGGAAGATGAAGTGGCAGATATGGAAGAAATCGAACAAAATGAGTCAGAAGAAACTAAATAGTTAGTATATGGAAGTAGTTTTTGTTTTTGTTTTGTTTTTTTTTGTTTTGTTTTGTTTTTTTGTGTTTTTTTTTTTGTTTTGTTTTGTTTTTTTGTTTTGTTTTGTTTTTTTTTTGTTTTTGTTTTGTTTTGTTTTTGTTTTGTTTTTTTTTTTGTTTTTTTTTTTTTTTGTTTTGTTTTTTTGTTTTGTTTTGTTTTGTTTTTTTTTTTTTTTTTTTTTTTTAACGCAAGTATGTAAATACTAATGGGGTGTTTTGGCGAAAGTACAAGGAAAATGTAGTAGAAAATTTAGAGAAGATAACTCTAGAATCTCATTGCCTCTAGTCCAAGCATTTTTGGAGGGATGTGGCACTGTTGTTTTTTTTTTCGTATAATGGTTCTAGCTAGAATCCATATTTTTTAATAGAAGTATCACCATTCCTTTAAAAAAAATTAGTGTTTCTTTTTCTCCTCTTGTCTTTTTATCTAGATAAACTAAAAGTTTTAAGGATATTGCATTATGTGGCTCTTGTTTCTTACTAGGTGGAAGGAAAAAATATATAGTGTTTGTATCACTTCTTGGTATTATATACCTATATATTCCCTCAATATCACTTAATTAGAAAGTATAATATTTTGTGATCCACATTAAAAGATATAAGATAGTTAGGCTCCTCACAGAACTCTTCCTATCACAATGTTGTGTCCTATTCATAGTAATTATAAACCTTTATTATTTATTTCCCAATTTCTCTATGGAATTCAATTTATTTAAATATAATCCTATGGTTTGGGATATACAATGAAAACTTAGATCCATAAATCATGGTGTGCAACTTGTTTCAAGAAATCGTATTGAAAGTTCTAGGCTATTAATTTTTTAATACACTAATAAAGTATTTATGTACTAAATTGTTCATTCTATAACATCTAAAATCCATAATCTTTTAGGTGTGGAAAACACAAGTTTAAGGTAGCATATATTCGTAACAATAGAAGCTAGATGCACACTATTACAATCTGTTTCCTTTAAATAAGAAAGGAATTTTAATCCTTTAAATAATCTGATTTGTTCATGAGCAAGTTGAACAAATAGTCTAAAACCCAAATTAACTCTATAGAACACCCAAAGTTCAAAAAACATAGAAAGATATGCAAGAGTGGCCTACACTACAAGGTTTTGGGTGAATTATCAATAAAAAACACTCAAAACATATCTCTACCCCAAAAATTTATCAAAATGACAATTTCTATGATCTTAGTGTTGTATATTATAATTTATACAAAATCATCCCTACATACATTTATGTAAACACCAACAATTATGTCTAAGAATATATTTAACAAAATATCTACCAAACATCTCCATATATGTTATTTTCGGTGAAAAAGTAGCACCTTCTATAAAGAAATTATTGAGTTTTCTAATTATACCAATTTAATGTTCAATATAACAATATTAACGCAAATAAAGAATAAATATCAAATAGTACATAAAATAAAATAACACTATTAATGATCATGATGGTGATGGTGATGATGACGGAAAAGAAAATCGTTTAAGTGGTGCACGGAACTTGAGGTCTATGGCTAGAGTTTACCCTATGACCATGGTTTTGCAGAAATCTTATATCTCTACTAGTTGTTACCCCTTGTTATTCTACCTTGGAGTTCCATCCCCTACAATTGCATCTTTGGAGTTCAATGGGCCATGTTGTTGTATACAACTCACGTATCTCATGTTCAAATGCCCTCAATTTCACACCAATTGTAAGAACAAAGACTTCAAGGCCATTAATCATATTTGTGAAAAAACTTGAAGGTGTCCAAAGCTATAAATCCCATTTAGGGGTCCAAGCTGTTAGAAAGCATTGTCATTTTCAAACCAATTTATGATCATAAATTCATTAATGCATGGGAAAAAACACCTTAAAGGCTAGATCGTGAAATCTCGAATCACCCATCTAAAAGGAAACTTGCTCTTATACTTATATGGAAGGATTTTTTTATGTTACATTTCCAAGTTAGAGGATAGATATGTTATTTTATAAATGACCCTTCGGTTTTAGGGTTTGGTGATTTATTTCAATTTAGGTCCATTTACCTTATCATACTTTAAACCACTAAGTTTGATATATTTTAGAGATAATTAGAAACAAGATAGGGAAATATATTGACAAGTTTATATTAAGAATTGTATTGTACTCATGTGATCATATCTATGTGGAGGTAAATTTGTAATTTGGACTCCTCAAGTTAATTAAATAGCAAATAAATAACTAGACTCATACCCAAAAGATGGATTATGGGTCGCTTCCTTACAAATGTAATGGATTCCATCAGTGTGTATATTTTATTAAAATTGCCATAAGAGGGATATATCTCCTACTAATGATATATATTATATATTTTGAAGACTCTCCAAACCATCAAGAAAAAGAATAAGACCCATGGAAGTAGAATAATACCAAAAATAGAGCAAAAAAGAAACAAATTCCAGTCCAAGACAAAATAGATTTTTTTATTTTGGACTTGACAACTAAAATGGATCCCCTAATTTGGAACATCCATAGTCCTCCTCCTTCCATGGAGGAAAAAGATATCCCACCTCATGTCATAAAGGAGATGTATGAAGGTCTCTTACAAAAACAAACAACTTTGCATAATTAAAAAAGATCAAGTCCCTTACCAAAAATTAAAGGAGAATCCGTTTCTAAGTTGCTTTCTTAGGGTACCCATAGGGGATCACTTAGTACAAAATTTTCAAGGAACTAACCCTTTTAACC